>JAWQFJ010017785.1:0-28003 GCA_034096865.1 Theodoxus fluviatilis
TACATATTGCAACTTATGCAGGCAACACGACATGGGAACAAGATTGCAAAGAACGACATCGGACAGTTATTTAAGAGACTTACAGCAAATCACAGCATATTGGTATTCAGTCTACTATTTCAGCAGGCCACAAGGCCAGGGAACAAGATTTGGCGGAGCGGCCTCGGGACAAATACACAGCAAACATGAACATTATCTGATTATAGTGCACTGATTCTGGATGTTACGTGTTACTTTTGCTCCGTGCACATACTCGTTTACTTTTTTCTTCTTCTTTTCTTCAATAGAGAAAGGCAAGAACCATAATTCCTTTCTTACTCACTCACTTCACTCACTTCACTCCACTCACTCAAGACTACCCGCCCACCCCCACCCACTCACTCACTGGTTAATGTACTTTTTTACTTGCTCAACAATAGTGAACTTTCCTTGAACTGAACAGACATGTTAATTGGCTTTTTTATTATGCCATTGCCATACTTATTAATTTAATTGATGTGTTACTCTGCTACATTATTAATGTTATCAAACTTCATAGCAATTGGAAGCTTCAACAACTTTGACTCTCCTCCCTCCTCCTCACCCCCGTACCACTGTAATCCACTGCCGTCACCTCTCTTGTCTCGAACGCTTGTGGTAACGGACGAAAAACACTGCTATCATCCACTGTCCGTGGTCAGAATAGGCTGAAGCATCAAGAACATGTGCATTTTCATGGTATAGCTCTTCATCGCTGTTTCCAAACAATGCTTGAGCCAATCATGGCGCTGATGGAGCAGTACCTAGCGATTCCTTTAAGCGCGCCCAGCTTGTACTCCACACAGTCTGAGTCCACTCACGAACTTTGAGTGAACACTTCCAAGCGATCCAACGATAAGCACGATCAGTTTGCACTTGTAGCCAAGATCATCGATCCTCTGGCACAGGGGAAAGTACTTATTAAATTTGTTGTTGTAGCAGTCATCAGCAAAAGGGTCAAAGGGGATAGACACTTCCACTATCACACATGTTTTCTCAGTGGGGTCAATGAGGCATAGATCGTGTGACTCACATCTGAGAATGTCCTGTCTTCACATTCAACGAAATGTGAGGCTTTCACAAGTTGATCATTCCGGACATGGCTTGAGGGTTTTCCTCCGACACATTTCTTGTAATTATCTCAACAATCCTGTTGTGACGCTTCTGTATGGAGTTTTTGTTTCTGTCACCACCGTTGATTATGCGACTTACAGTTTCAGTGTGGAAACCAAATCTTTGACACTGTTTGGTCTTGGTTGTAGGATCGTACAGGTGCAAAAGTGTATTGCACTCCAGCAACTGTAGTATAGCCGTAACTTCAAATTTTGCCAAGTTGTCACTCAGTCGCATGTTCGACAAGTGAGAGTTTGAGAGACTGTGGTTGATGTTGTTGGTACGGGCAATTCGACCTTGTGATTGTTTATCTTTCCACTTGTCTGTCATGTCGTCGATCTGCATCCGCTTGAAGCTTGAATGGAAGGCTGAGAGGTCTGTGAACGACAGTTCAATGTCCTCGTCCGCTCTCACAATCAATGCAAAGTCATCATTGTCGGTCTTTTTCAGCGGGATTCTAAGTCGTGCACAGAGATCGCTTAGCTGAATCCACTGCGACTTCTTCCAGTTGACTCGTGATGCTTTGATGAGCCTGTATTTACTGTCTGTTTCGTACCCTGCGAAGTTGTTTTTCGCGTCGTTGTCAGGCTGTGGGGTGCATTTTCTTTTGGTCAGATGGAGGTGGAGCGATTCTCTTGCCGTATGTCTTGTTTGGTGGTCGTCACTGTTCAGGACACTGAATGCAAACGAGAGTAGTACATTGTCCGTGGGTTCAACAGACCTAAGCCACCCGCCCTGCGAGGAGAAAACTTTAACGCACGAGTTAAAGACTTGTTCAGCTCTAGCCATGATCTCACAGAGGATATGATTTCATCCTCTAGTTGGTCCAGGTCTTTCTCACTGAAGTGGATGTTGGCGAAGTAGAAGTAAAGCTTCGAAGTTGCCATGGTGTTGACGGCTTGAAGCTTGGCGGCAACAGGAAGCGGCGAGGTATCAATCTTGTCTAATATTTCCTCAAATTTTTCTAGCAGCAGCTTCCCCTCATCCTCCTCCGAGGTGGCGGCTAAGTTGACCTCGTGCCTGAGATACTTGTATGGCCTAGTTTTATCAAGGTGAGGATTTGGCGCGCTCTGCACGGGTATTTCGAGTTCACCTGTGTTGTCTCTTCTGCACCAGTTGTTTCCCGTTCTCTTGCCGTGAAGCAGCGCGCGCTTGCCGTGTTTCACGTGCAGTCCTGTATGCCACATAAGTGTTCCGTTATTTCAGCTGCTCTTATGATGTTGTTCTTGATTGTTGCTACCATAACAACATCGTCGACATAACCAAGGACGCAGTTCGGGGTGCTGGGCGTGGCGTGATCTTGTTCAATCCAACGTAGCCATTTGTCAATCCCCTGTTCGAATATCATGACTGACCACGGACAGCCTTGGATAATACCCCGTCCTCTGGTTATTGGTGCTGTGAGTCCGCTATCTGTTATGACCTGGAATGTTGATTCGTGGTATATGTCCCGTGTCAAGGAGACGATCTGTTCTGGATTCCCCGCCTCAGTCAGCTCACGGACCATAGTCTCATGATCGATGCTCCCAAAAGCGTCTCTGATGTCCACGAAACAAGCGAAGAATGTTGAGGATCTATGCAAAAAGTCTGCAATGTCTGTTTTGAGGCACAACACGTGCTCTTGGAGTCCGTTTCGGGGCATGGATCCCTTCTGTCGACTTGAAAGTCGCTGGATTTCGACGATCCAGGGTGTCATTCTCTGCTGGACAAGCTTCGTGAAGATTTTTTTAGCTGGTATTGAGTAGGGAGATCGGCCGCCAGTCTTCGGTGTTGTGCGTGTTTCTACCCTTTTTCGGCACGAGGGTGATAATGGCGTGTTTCCAGTCCGATGGAATTCGTCTTTTTCTTGCGCAGATGTTCATGATGGCTGTGAGAATAGGGGTCAGTGTTTGTTTACTCCCTTTCACGTGACCGTAAGTGACCCCATCTGCCCTGGCGATCGACGGTTAGGGAGAGTGCCGATGACGTCTGCTACCTCTTGCAAGGAGAACTCAATTTCTGGTGCCGACCACTCAGGTGGGGGGATGATCACCTTGTCTTTTCAGGGTGGTGGGGGTATCTCGTCCAGTGTTCTTCTGCATCATGCTTGAAAGTGCTCGTGCACTTTTTCCTTTCGATGTTGCAATACGTCGGGGTAGAGATTATGCTGTCGTTGTATACATACATATCAACAAGACTTTATTCACGAAGAAGTACAATGTTGTACATAGTGAACAAATACTTGATTCATGCGAAATGCAGCACCATAGGATAGGGTAGAGTCTGACTACTTACAATACTCACAATGGTGGTGGCTTCTTTGGGAGTGTAAACGGGAAGACAGAGACAAAAGAGCTTTCTCAATAGAATTGCATGCTAAGTGTGCTTATGGGACATAACTGCTGATGGTTTGCTCTAGAAGCATTGTTTAATTTAGCATGATTGTCTCCCTTTGATCACCTGCTATTCAACTGACTGTAGAGAGGATGATATTTTACTGAAGCAGAATACAAAGTGCTGGTTGCATATATTTTTTTGAATACACAACAATCATACCCATGAATTCACGGCTGTATCAACATAGACCAAATAGTTTCCCGTAGGTTATTCAGTTGAGCACACACAAGCTATATCTGTATATGGATATGTCAACATGGAACAAACTGCTCCCTCAAGCTCTACAGAAATATTTAGTTGAATATTTTAGCACAGAACAGGCAGGTGTGACAAGTACACATACAGGCGTAGGTTTGCACTCGTCCGATGGGAGAAGCCTCTCAGTGTGTTTTCTGGACTTGAAGCTTGGGCCTCAGTATGGGGAGGTGGGGAAAGGGTACTGCGGGAGAAGACTTTTGAGGAGGGGAGGGGGATTATATGGGGTGGGGGTTGGGGGATGGGGCAAGGTGTATTTGGTAATACTTTCTTCTTCCTTCAATTCTACTTGGGCAGGACCTGTCTACATCTTTGCTTCCACACTATGTGGGAACCAATCATCGCACTTACTGAAGCATATCGGGCGACGCTCTAGGCTCTGCGGGTTGAGATTCCCATCATTTGCAGTCCGCTAACAAAACGGTTGTGCACAGAACCAAGTGATCCTATAACCAGGGCTATTGTCTTGCACTGAAATCCTAGTTCCTGGATGCATTGGTTGAGGGACAGGTACTTGTCGAATTTGTGCCGGTAACATTCACTAACAAAGGCATCAAATGGGACTGAAACTTCGACGATGAAGCACGTGCGTGCCGTTTGATTTATTATGCATACGTCTGGTTTGGTGTGCGTTGCTGCAGTGAAGGCATCAGCGTCAGCGCCGAATTGGGTCGGCTTCACAATCTTGTTTACCAGTATGCTGGACGACGTGTCGGTGGATGTCATGTTCATGCGCACGATTTTGACGATACGATCATGTCGTTTTGGGATGCTGTTTTTGTTTACATACATACATGCATACATGCATACACGCATACACGCATAGACGCATACACCCATGCACCCATGCACCCATGCACACATGCACACATGCACACATGCATATATGCACACGCACGCACGCACGCACGCACACACACACACATACATACATACATACATACAGACAGACAGACAGACAGACAGACATACTGTGACAAACCTACAACAAAGACAGGACTATTTGCCTGTGACAGACCTACCACAAAGACAGGTCTAGCGGACTGTGACAGACCTATTACAAAAACAGGTCTAGTGGACTGTGACAGACCTACCACAAACACAGGAGTAGTGGACTGTGACAGACCTACCACTAAGACAGGATTACTGGCGCGTGAAAACTTTCATTAATACAGAGCTAGACACAACGAAAGATCTAAATTTAAAAATCACAATACAGTGAAATATTTGCAGGATTGAAATGCAGACTATAGACACATTTTGAAAACAAATAGGACAAAAGGGACATGAGATAAAAAGAGAACCTTTGGGCGATTAACAAGTTTCAAAGTCACCAATGCAAGACAGTGTCAGTTTAACTACACAGACCGCCAGACATAACTACAGTACCATACTAGCTATTGTCAAGACTGCATTACAAGAAAGTGACAGATCTACCACAAAGAAAGAACTGCAAGACAGTGACAGACATACAACAAGGCAGCCACTACATGAAAATCACAAATCTGAGGACAGCACTATAGGACAGTGACATATCTATCGCAATATAAGAACTAAAGGAAAGTGACAGGCCTCTCCCTAAGGCAGCGCTACAAGACATCGACATACTGAACACAGAGACAGCATTACAAGACAGTGACAGACCTACTGGAAATACGGCAAAACAGTACAGTGACAGACATACAATAAAGGAAGCACTACAGAACAGAGACAAATCTACTTCAAACCCAGCTCTACAACACAATAACTGACCTACAATTAAGGCAGCTACATGACAATGTCAGATTTTTAAAAAACACCACTAAGTAACAGACCTCCCACATCTACAGGTGACAGGCCTACCAGAGAATCATCACTTCGAGACAGTCACCGTAATACCTCAATTAGAGAACGACAAGACAGTGACAAATCAACCATAAACATATCATTACAGAAAAATGCCCCCCCCCCAAAAAAAATATATAAATAAATAAAACACAACAACAACAAAACCAACACAAAACACAAAAAACTACCACAAAGACATCGCTGGAAAACAATGACAGACCTACTGCAGAGACATCAGTTCAAGAAAAGGACATACCTACCACAGACATAACTACACATAACCGACAGAGCTACCACAAAGGCAACATTAGAGAACAGTAAAAGACCTACTATCAACACAGAGACAACACTTCAAGACAATGACAGACCTACTACAGAAACCACTATACGAAAGTAACAGAGCTACCACAAAGGCAGCACTACAGACAGTGACAGAACTGCCATAAAGCCAGCAATGCGGGAATGTGAATGATCTACTACAATGACAACACTACGAGACAGTGAAAGATCTACTACAACGACAACACTGCAAGACAGTGCGAGACCTACTGCAAAGACAACTCTACAAGACAGTGACAGACCTACTACAAAGACAACACTACAAGACAGTGACAGATCTACTACAAAGACAACACTACAAGACAGTGAATGATCTACTACAAGGATAACACTGCAAGACAGTGACAGACCTACTACAAAGACAACACTGCAAGACAGTGACAGACCTACTGCAAAGACAATACTACACGACAGTGACAAACCTACTACAAAGACATCACTACAAGACAGTGGCAGACCTACTGCAGAGATAACACTTCAAGACAGTGACAGACCTACTGCAAAGACAACACTACAAGACAGTGACAGACCTACTGCAGAGACAACACTTCAAGACAGTGACAGACCTACTGCAAACACAACACTACAAGACAGTGACATACCTACTACAAAGACAACGCTTCAAGATAGTGACATGCCTACTGCACAGACAACACTTCAAGACAGTGACAGACCTACTAAAAAGACAACACTTCAAGACAGTGACATACCTACTGCAAAAACAACACTACAAGACAGTGATAGACCTACTACAAAGACAACACTTCAAGACAGTGAGAGACCTACTGCAAAGACAACACTACAAGACAGTGACAGACCTACTGCAAAGACAACACTTCAAGACAGTGACAGACCTACTACAAAGACAACACTTCAAGACAGTGACATACCTACTGCAAAGACAACACTACAAGACAGTGACAGACCTACTACAAAGACAACACTTCAAGACAGTGACAGACCTACTGCAAAGACAACACTACAAGACAGTGACAGACCTACTACAAAGACAACACTTCAAGACAGTGACAGACCTACTGCAAAGACAACACTACAAGACAGTGACAGACCTACTACAAAGACAACACTTCTAGACAGTGACAGACCGTCTTTTAAGACAACAATACCAGACAGTGAACGACCTACTACAAGGACAACACTTCAAGACAGTGACAGACCTACTGCAAAAAGAACACTACAAGACAGTGACAGACCTATTGCAAAGACAACACTTCAAGACAGTGACAGACCTACTGCAAAGACAACACTACAAGACAGTGACAGACCTACTGCAAAGACAACACTTCAAGACAGCGACAGACCTACTGCAGAGACAACACTTCAAGACAGTGACAGACCTACTACGAAGACAACACTTCTAGACAGTGAAAGACCTTCTTTAAAGACAACACTACCAGACAGTGAACGACCTACTACAAAGACAACACTTCAAGACAGTGACATTGTCACACGGCGAATTTTGGGGAGGTGGTGAAGAAGGGTCTTTAACCGCCTGGCGATAAGATAGGCCGCGGAAGGAAAGAATAACATCGCGTGGAGCCACGGACTAGCGTGTGAAGAGAGCTCACAACGAGCACGGACATGTGACGTTCCTATGAACTGAGACGTATTGGTCCGTGCAAGTTGCTCAGATGGGCTCACGTGAGATTGGAGAAGGAGGTCGGAGGGAAGAAATCGAGGCAAACAGAGGGAGAGAGCCGGAGGGATAGGAGCTATGGTGTTGGTTTCGTGAGAACCTGGTCTTTTTGTATTAAGAGTCAGGTGACGCTGTGTGTCCCACAGTGGAGACGTCTCGTTGCGAGAGTCTCGACCAGTGATAGCGGTTACCTGCTCTCGTGTGAGATGAGAGGAGTGATGGTGTTGGTTTCGTGAAAACCTGGGGGTTTTTTGGTTAAGAGACGAGTGACGCTGTGGGTTCTACAGTGTAGACTTCTCTTTGCGAGAGTCTCGACCAACGAGAGTGTTGTGTGTATGCTGGTGTTGTCCATCAAACTTCCTGTCTGAGTAAGTACGAACTTGTTTTCCAATTGAAGTAGAATCGGCAGAATGAACTAACTCCTTCAGGCTGTGGGTAAAATAATTTGGAATTTTGAGTTGTTGAAATGTGTTAATTGGTATTGATATATTGTGAATATTGGGAAGTGAATTTTAGTCCCGTGGTGGTGATTGTGTTGTAAATCGTTTGATGTGGAAGGGCATTTCCGGCGTGTATTCGTACGATAGAGGCGGTTCGTGTGGAACTGTCCTTTTGGTTTGATCTGGTAGTTATAGTTCTTGACTTTGAAGAGTGGTTTTGGGTCTTTATGACAGGCGAATTGTTGTCGTTGTGGCGTTGGTCACGCTGTTGATTTGTTGTTTAGAAGATGTGGTTGCAATTTTTTTTTATTGTTACTGCTGTGTTTGCAGGGTGCATTGGTGTCGTTGTGGCGTTGGTCACGCTGTTGATTTGTTGTTTAGAAGAGGTGGTTGCAATTGACTGAGGTTGTTAATGCTGTGATTGCAAGTTAGTGATGACTTGCGGGGATGTGAAGATTGATTGCTGTGGTTGTATTTACTGAGATTGTTACTGCTGTGGTTGCAGTGTAGTGGTGACCTGTGGGGATAGATTGCTGTGGTTGCAATTGACTGAGGTTGTTAAGGCTGTGGTTGCAGGGGTAGTGGTGACCTGTGGGGATAGATTGCTGTGGTTGCAATTGACTGAGGTTGTTAATGCTGTGGTTGCAGGGGTAGTGGTGACCTGTGGGGATAGATTGCTGTGTGTCAAGAACTGCTAGGTGGTATTAGCTTGTCAACAATTCTTGAACTTGTAATTTAGAATGCACTTCCTACCCCTGGGCTACTTGGAAAATAAAACAACAACCACGTACACGCTACAGAACACGCAAGCACAGATAAATGAATAATAAAGGGTTTAATACATATAGGGACCCAAGAAACAATTCCTCACACCGACTTCCCATCCACAATGCCAATCTCAAACCCTACACCTCCACTGCATGAATCACAAAAAACCTTCACCTCCGTATCACAATCCACCAAACCTTTACAACTCAAAATCACAACCCTTCCACCTTCACAACTCAAAATCACAACCCCTCCGCCGCGCAAATCACCAATACTTCACTGCCTCAATCACTTTTCCCCGCCACAGTCCAACTCACAAATTCGTCACTGCCTCAATCACTTTTCCCCGCAACAGTCCAACTCACCAATCTTCACTGCCTCAATCACTTTTCCCCGCCACAGTCCAACTCACAAATTCTTCACTGCCTCAATCACTTTTCCCCGCAACGGTCCAACTCACAAATTCTTCACTGCCTCAATCACTTTTCCCCGCAACAGTCCAACTCACAAATCTTCACTGCCTCAATCACTTTTCCCCGCAACAGTCCAACTCACAAATCATACCTCCTCAATCTCCACAGTCCAATCCTTTGCCAACCATCCACTCCCGTGCCGTTTTTTTCTCCCTCCATCTCCCCCTCTCTCGTGACGTCTCACCTCTCCCATTACGTCACTTCTCTTAACCTTGAAAAAAAATATCATAGCCATTTTCATTTGGCCTCTTGCTAACAACGAAATAGTTTCACTACTATTAGACGAACATTTAGCAAGTACTCCGTTCCTTTGTCAACGAAATAATGTCACCATACCTCGTCCCAGACGATATCGATAGAACGCACTCCCTGGTTATGATAAACTTCTTAACAAAAGAACACATTTCACCTCGAGTCGTGACAGAACCCCCCCCTAGGCTTAGACTCTCCCGTCTAAGTCGATAACCCAGAACGACTCGAGAAAATGTGTTCCAACATTTTCCTGGGACACGCAGATCGACCGTAGTGGAACCGTCTGTCCTTCCCTGCGACGACGTCTTCGTGGAGTCCCATCTTCCTCCTGCAACGCCATCAAGTCCAGCTCTGTCACTTCACCGAGTAAACCAAACCTCTGCTTCCACCTCTTCTTCCTCCTCCCCCTCTTCCACTTCTTCTTCCCCTTCTCCCTCCTCTTCTTTCTTTTCCTCTGGCCCGGATGCCTCCGAGTCTGGACCAAGCAGCGAACCCCACCCTCACACATAGTCTCCACCATCAAGGTAACAGGCTGCTGGGTGTCCTCAGACTGATCCCGCGGTGCTTGTCGAAGCTGGTGCTGGCTGTGCGCCTCCTCCAACTTATCGCGCTGCGTCGGCAGCTCCTCGTGGTGCCTGGCAGCGACCGTCTCCATCTTCTTTCGATCTTGCTGTAGCTCCACCTTGGCGTGCCCCAGCTCCAGGGACAGCTGGCTCTGCGTGTGGCTGCCATCCCCCTGCAGCACCGCCAGTCTGGCTTGCAGTGTCTCCACATACTGCTCCTGCTCCGACAGCGCCCGTAGCCCCTCCGTCAGCTGCGTCTGCAACTGCTGGCACCGAGTCTGCAGCCCCACCACCTCCTGTTCTAGCGGGACCAGCTTCTGTATCTGCTCCTCCAGCTCCAACACCTTGTCCTTGGTACTGGCCATGGAAATTGTCTCTGCTTCAATCTGTGCCTGGCTCTGGGCATGCTCCGTCTGCACTTCCTGTAGCTTCTCCTCCAACCTGACCTCGAAGCTCTGCTCCAGTTCCTCTCTTCTGCCTTCCTCCTCCTTCAATTGTATCCTCAGTTTCTCCACCTGTTCATTCAGCCCCCTCACTGCGTCCTCTTGCTCTCTGGCTCGCTTCATCAGCCTCTCACCGTTCTCCCGAGCCTCCAGCATTACCTGTGACTTGACCTCCCCACTCCTCCGCACTTCCTTCAGCTGCTGCTCCAGCTTGTTCATCCCCGCCTTGTAGAACTGCTCCTTGCTCGCCAGCTCTGCTGCATGCTGCGTCCTCAGTTCCTCCAGACTGGCCTGACTCTGCTGCCTACTTTGCTCCAGCTCGGACGTCAGCTCCGTCTTCTCCGACCTCAGTTGATCCATCAATCCCAAGAGTTGGTCCTTCTCCGACACTGCAGCCATTCTCTGCAGTTCCCTCTCCTCCAGTGCCACTTTTATCTTCTCCTCCTTCTCCTTCAGCTGTTGCAGTAGCCCCTGCTCCTTGGCAAACAACCTCTCGTCATGGCTGCGCTGAAGCTGTTCCACCTTCTCCTCCCACTCCTGCTGGCATTGGGTTACAGCAGCCTGCACCTGCTCCGCTATCTGCTTCTCCGCCTTCTGCTGTAGTAGGGTGAGGGCGGCGGCCTGGCCTCGAGACAGTTCCGACACCATCCTTTCCTTCTCCGCCTCCAGAGTCTGCACTGCCCGCTGCACCCGCTCCTCCATCTCTTCCTGCAGCTGCCGCTTCTCCTCCTCCAGCCGCCAAATGGTCTCCCTCGACCTCCTGAGCCACTCTTCCCCTGACCTCTCCAGCTTCTCTGACTTGTCCTGGAGTACCTGCCGCTGCTGGCTGGTGATCTGGAGCTGTTCCCGAATGTGGCAGAGTTCTTCATCCTTGGCTTCCATCTCTCCAACCATGGACTTCTTGACATCAGCAATGGCCATATCGTGGCCATCCACCAGCTTCTCGATGACGCACCAGGCCTCACGGATCTGTCTCTGCAGTTTGTCCACTTCTGAAGATACAGAGCCACCAGCACCATCCCAAAGCTTGTCCACCTCACGGCTCTTGTCCTCCAGCTTCTTTCGGCGTAGATCCAGCTCCTGCTGTTTCATGGCCAACTCCTGCTGACGCCGAGCTTCGGCTTTCTCTTGCTTGTCCTTTTGCAATTCTAACTCCCGCTGTCTCATGGCCAACTCCTGCAGTCGTAGAGCTTCGGCTTTCTCTTCCTTATCCTTTTGCAGTGCTAACTCCTGCAGTCGTAGAGCTTCGGCTTTCTCTTCCTTATCCTTTTGCAGTGCTAACTCCTGCAGTCGTAGAGCTTCGGCTTTCTCTTCCTTATCCTTTTGCAGTGCTAACTCCTGCAGTCGTAGAGCTTCGGCTTTCTCTTCCTTATCCTTTTGCAGTGCTAACTCCTGCAGTCGTAGAGCTTCGGCTTTCTCTTCCTTATCCTTTTGCAGTGCTAACTCCTGCAGTCGTAGAGCTTCGGCTTTCTCTTCCTTGTCCTTTTGCAATTCTAACTCCCGCTGTCTCATGGCCAACGCTTGCTTCCGCCGAGCCAACTCTTCCCATCGAAGATTCATCTCTTCACTTTTCGCGATCTCTTCCTTCTCCTTTTCCTGCCTTGCCTTCTCCTCTTCCTCTTCCAGCCTTTCCAATTCCCTCTCCAATCGTGCAGCCGACCTCCTCCCGCTCGGCCGAGCCTTCAACTCATTCAATGCCGCTCTCAGTTGCTCCCGATCCATCCCTAAGCGTCGGGCACAAAAAACTTGCTACAATAAGACAATACCACAACGGACAACACAGTAGCCAGGGGTATTCAAGCGGAAGTGATCCCGGACGAGTCCCCCATCTGTCAAGAACTGCTAGGTGGTATTAGCTTGTCAACAATTCTTGAACTTGTAATTTAGAATGCACTTCCTACCCCTGGGCTACTTGGAAAATAAAACAACAACCACGTACACGCTACAGAACACGCAAGCACAGATAAATGAATAATAAAGGGTTTAATACATATAGGGACCCAAGAAACAATTCCTCACACCGACTTCCCATCCACAATGCCAATCTCAAACCCTACACCTCCACTGCATGAATCACAAAAAACCTTCACCTCCGTATCACAATCCACCAAACCTTTACAACTCAAAATCACAACCCTTCCACCTTCACAACTCAAAATCACAACCCCTCCGCCGCGCAAATCACCAATACTTCACTGCCTCAATCACTTTTCCCCGCCACAGTCCAACTCACAAATTCGTCACTGCCTCAATCACTTTTCCCCGCAACAGTCCAACTCACCAATCTTCACTGCCTCAATCACTTTTCCCCGCCACAGTCCAACTCACAAATTCTTCACTGCCTCAATCACTTTTCCCCGCAACGGTCCAACTCACAAATTCTTCACTGCCTCAATCACTTTTCCCCGCAACAGTCCAACTCACAAATCTTCACTGCCTCAATCACTTTTCCCCGCAACAGTCCAACTCACAAATCATACCTCCTCAATCTCCACAGTCCAATCCTTTGCCAACCATCCACTCCCGTGCCGTTTTTTCCTCCCTCCATCTCCCCCTCTCTCGTGACGTCTCACCTCTCCCATTACGTCACTTCTCTTAACCTTGAAAAAAAATATCATAGCCATTTTCATTTGGCCTCTTGCTAACAACGAAATAGTTTCACTACTATTAGACGAACATTTAGCAAGTACTCCGTTCCTTTGTCAACGAAATCATGTCACCATACCTCGTCCCAGACGATATCGATAGAACGCACTCCCTGGTTATGATAAACTTCTTAACAAAAGAACACATTTCACCTCGAGTCGTGACACTGTGGTTGCAATTGACTGAGGTTGTTAATGCTGTGGTTGCAGGGGTAGTGGTGACCTGTGGGGATAGATTGCTGTGGTTGCAATTGACTGAGGTTGTTAAGGCTGTGGTTGCAGGGGTAGTGGTGACCTGCGGGATGTGGGGATAGATTGCTGTAGTTGCAAGTTCTGGCTTTGGAAGTTGGTGGTTTTGTTTGGTTTGTTTTCATTGTTTGCTTTATATTTTGATTGAGTGTTGTTTGTGGTTTGATGTTGTTGGTCTGTGGGTGTACTTTATTGATTTGTTGATCAGCCATGCTTAGTAGCTGCGCAGAGGCATGCTAGTCTTTGTGTTGTTGTATTGGTTTGTACAATAAATTGTATTGGTTATATTTCTTTTCTTGTATTGTTCTATCTTTTGATTGGATGTTGTTTTCTCTCTCTGGGAAAAAGTCCCAGTAGAAAGGGACCCATGACTGACATGCCTACTGCAAAGACATCACTTCAAGACAGTGACGGACCTATTAAAAAGACAACACTTCAAGACAGTGACATACCTACTGCAAAAACAACCCTACAAGACAGTGATAGACCTACTACAAAGACAACACTTCACGACAGTGACAGACCTACTGCAAAGACAACACAACAAGACAGTGACAGACCTACTGCAAAGACAACACTTCAAGACAGCGACAGACCTACTGCCAGAGACAACACTTCAAGGCAGTGACAGACCTACTACAAAGACAACACTTCTAGACAGTGAAAGACCTTCTTTAAAGACAACACTACCAGACAGTGAACGACCTACTACAAAGACAACACTCCAAGACAGTGACAGACATACTGCAAAGACAACACTTCAAGACCGTGACAGACCTACTACAAAGACAACACTACAAGACAGTGACAGACCTACTGCAAACACAACACTTCACGACAGTGACAGACCTACTGCAGAGACAACATTTCAAGACAGTGACAGAGCTACTGCAAAGACAACACTTCAAGACAGTGACAGACCTACTGTAAAGACAACACTTCAACACAGTGACAGACCTACTGCAGAGACAACACTTCAAGTCAGTGACAGACCTACTACAAAGACAACACTTCTAGACAGTGACAAACCTACTGCAAAAACAACACTACAAGACAGTGACAGGCCTACTACAAAGACAACACTACAACATGGTGACAGAGCGACTGTGCAGAGAGCACTACAGGTCAGTAACAGACCTACTGCAAAGGCAACACTACAAGACTGTAACAGACCTACCACAACGACACAACCACCGGATTGTGAAAGACGTGCTACAAAAACAAAACTCAGGACAGTGCTAGATCTGCCAGAGAGGCAGGAACATAAGAAGGCAAAATAATTGCACCAAATAAGAGCACTACAGGACATATATAGACCAACAAAACTCACTACTGCAGGGCAATGACGGGGCAAGAACTAAAAGGGAATAACATAACTGTCACTAAGACAGCACTACAAGTCAAAAAAAGACCTATAAGAAAAACACCACTACAGACCAGTAACATACCTTCCACAATGACAGTGCTAGAGGAGAGTGAAACACCTACTACAATGACAGTGTTACCAGTGAATGACATACCTACAACAAAGACAGTGCTACAGGACAGTGGCAGGACAGTGCTACAGGGCAGTGACAGACCTACCACAAAGACAGTGCTACAGGGCAGTGACAGACCTACCACAAAGACAGTGCTACAGGACAGTGACAGACTTACCACAAAGACAGTGCTACAGGACAGTGACAGACCTATCACAAAGACAGTGCTACAGGACAGTGACAGACCTATCACAAAGACAGTGCTACATAACAGTGACAGACCTATCACAAAGACAGTGCTACATAACAGTGACAGACCTATCACAAAGACAGTGCTACAGGACAGTGACAGACCTATCACAAAGACAGTGCTACATAACAGTGACATACCTATCACAAAGATAATGCTAAAGGACAGTGACAGACCTATCGCAAAGACAGTGCTACATAACAATGACAGACCTATCACAAAGATAATGCTACAGGATAGTGACAGACCGATCACAAAGACCGTGATACATAACAGTGACAGACCTATCACAAAGATAATGCTAAAGGACAGCGACAGACCTATCACAAAGACAGTGCTACATAACAGTGACAGACCTATCACAAAGATAATGCTACAGGACAATGACAGACCTATGACAAAGAAAGTGCTACAGGACAGTGACATATCTATCGCAAAGACAGTGCTACAGGACAGTGACAGGCCTATCACAAAGATAATGCTACAGGACACTGACATACCTATGACAAAGACAGTGCTAAAGGACAGTGACAGACCTATCACAAAGATAATGCTACAGGACAATGACAGACCTATGACAAAGAAAATGCTACAGGACACTGACAGACCTATGACAAAGACAGTGCTACAGGACAATGACAGACCTATCACAGAGATAATGCTTCAGGACAGTGACAGACCTTTCATAAAGATAATGCTACAGGACAGTGACAGACCTATGACAAAGACAGTGCTACAGGACAGTGACAGACCTATGACAAAGACAGTGCTACAGGACAGTGACATACCTATGACAAAGACAGTGCTACAGGACAGTGACATACCTATGACAAAGACAGTGCTACAGGACAGTGACAGACCTATCACAAAGACCGTGCTACATAACAGTGACATACCTTTCCACAAAGACAGTGCTACATAACAGCGACAGACCTACTACAAAGACATTGCTACAAGACAGTGACAGACCTGTCACAAAGACAGTGCTACAGGACAGTGACAGACCTATCACAAAGACAGTGCTACAGGACAGTGACAGACCTATCACAAAGACAGTGCTACAGGACAGTGACAGACCTACCACAAAGACAGTGCTACAGGACAGTGACAGACCTATCACAAAGACAGTGCTAC
Organism: Theodoxus fluviatilis; assembly: GCA_034096865.1. Lineage (NCBI taxonomy): Eukaryota > Metazoa > Mollusca > Gastropoda > Cycloneritida > Neritidae > Theodoxus > Theodoxus fluviatilis. Next base: position 16,281 of record JAWQFJ010017785.1, read on the forward strand.
AGGACAGTGACAGACCTATCACAAAGACAGTGCTACAGGACAGTGACAGACCTATCACAAAGACAGTGCTACAGGACAGTGACAGACCTACCACAAAGACTATGCTACAGGACAGTGACAGACCTATCATAAAGAAAGTGCTACAGGACAGCGACAACCCTGCCATAAAAACACCACTACAGGACAGTGACATACCTATTACAAAGACACTACTACAGGACAGTAACATACTTATCACAGTGTTATAGACAGTGATATACCTACCATTTAAACACCACTACAGGACAGTGACAGTTCTACCAGAAAAGCAGCTCTACCGGACAGTAAAGTACCTACCACAAAGACACCACAACAGGACAGTAACATACTTATCACAGTGTTATAGACAGTGATATACCTACCATTAAAACACCACTACAGGATAGTGACATATCTATCATAAAGACAGTGCTACAGGGCAGTAAAGTACCTACCCCAAAGACACCACAACAGGACAGTGACAGACTATCAAAAAGACAGTACTACAGGAAAGTGACAAACCTATCACAAGTACAGTGCTGCAGGACAGTAACAGACCTATCACAAAGACAGTGCTGCAGGACAGTGACAGACCTATCACAAAGACAAGTACTACGGAAAAGAGACAGACCTATCACAAAGACAGTGCTTCAGGACAGTGACAGACCTATCACAAGTACAGTGCTTCAGGACAGTGACAGACCTATCACAAAAAAACTGTGTTACAGGACAGTGACAGACCCATCACATATGAGTGCCACATGACAATAACAGACTTACCACAAAGACAGTGCTACAGGTCAGTAACATACCTACCACAAAGACAGTGCTAATATTACCTACCACAGTGCTACACGGCAGCAACGGATCTATTACAAAGACAGTTCTACAGGAAAGTAAAATACCTACCACAAAGACACCACTACAGGACAGTGACAGACCTACAACAAAGACAGTGCCTCAGGACAGTGACATTCCTACCACAAAGACACCACTACAGGGCAGTAACATACCTACCATAAGACAGTGCTACAGGACAGTGACATACCTATGACAAAGACAGTGCTACAGGACAGTGGCAGACCTATGACAAAGACAGTGCTACAGGACAGTGGCAGACCTATGACAAAGACAGTGCCACATGACAGTGACAGACTTACCACAGAGACCGCAGCACTACAAGACAGTGACATACATACCATAAAGATGTCATAGCAGGACAATAAAGAACCTACCACAAAACCATTCCAACAAGACACAGACAAAGCTACAAGGACAGAACTACGAGGCTGTGACACATATTAGTACTAGGTGACAGTGAAAGATCTACAACAAAGGCAGCACTACTGACCAGCGACAAACCGACCACATGAATAAAGCTAGGAGGTAAAGACAGGCCTACCGCAAAGTTACCTTTACAGGACAGTGACAGACCTATCGCAAAGATAAATGTAGAACTGCAGAACAATGACCAACCTACAACAATCGCAGCACCACAAGAGAGTGACAGACCTACCACAAACACAGTACTACAGAACTGACGGACCTACCACAAATACAGTACTACATAACTGACGGACCTACCACAAATACAACATTATAAGATAGTGACGGACCTACCACAAGTACAGCACTACAAGATTGTGACGGACCTACCACAAAGACAGCACTACAAGACAGTGACGGACCTACCACAAAGACAGCACTATCATATAGTGACGGACCTACCACAAGTACAGCACTACAGGATAGTGACATACCTACCACAAATACAGCACTACAAGACAGTGACATACCTACCACAAGTACAGCACTACAAAAGAGTGACAGACCTACCACAAGGACAGCACTACAAGACAGTGACAGACCTACCACAAAGACAGCACTACGAGACAGTGACAGACCTACCACTAAGACAGCACTACAAGACAGTGGCAACCTACCACAAAGACAGCACTACGAGACAGTGGCAACCTACCACAAATACAGCACTACAAGACAGTGGCAACCTACCACAAATACAGCACTACAAGACAGTGGCAACCTACCACAAAGACAGCACTACGAGACAGTGGCAACCTACCTCAAAGACAGCACTACGAGACAGTGGCAACCTACCACAAATACAGCACTACAAGACAGTGGCAACCTACCACAAATACAGCACTACAAGACAGTGGCAACCTACCACAAAGACAGCACTACGAGACAGCGACATACCTACCACTAAGACAGCACTACAAGAGAGGGACGGACCTACCAGATATACAGCACTATTAGATAGTGACAGACCTACCACAAACACAGCACTACAGAACTGACAGACCTACCACAAAGACAGCACTATCATATAGTGACGGACCTACCACAAGTACAGCACTACAGGATAGTGACATACCTACCACAAATACAGCACTACAAGACAGTGACATACCTACCACAAGTACAGCACTACAAAAGAGTGACAGACCTACCACAAGGACAGCACTACAAGACAGTGACAGACCTACCACAAAGACAGCACTACGAGACAGTGACAGACCTACCACTAAGACAGCACTACAAGACAGTGGCAACCTACCACAAAGACAGCACTACGAGACAGTGGCAACCTACCACAAATACAGCACTACAAGACAGTGGCAACCTACCACAAATACAGCACTACAAGACAGTGGCAACCTACCACAAAGACAGCACTACGAGACAGTGGCAACCTACCACAAAGACAGCACTACAAGACAGTGGCAACCTACCACAAAGACAGCACTACGAGACAGTGGCAACCTACCACAAATACAGCACTACAAGACAGTGGCAACCTACCACAAAGACAGCACTACGAGACAGCGACATACCTACCACTAAGACAGCACTACAAGAGAGGGACGGACCTACCAGATATACAGCACTATAAGAGAGTGACAGACCTACCACAAAGACAGCACTACAAGATAGTGACGGACCTACCACAAACACAGCACTACAGAACTGACGGACCTACCACAAAGACAGCACTACAAGACAGTGACATACCTACCACAAGTACAGCACAACAAGAGAGTGACGGACCTACCACAAAGACAGCACTACAAGACAGTGACAGACCTACCACTAAGACAGCACTACAAGACAGTGACATACCTACCACAAGTACAGCACAACAAGAGAGTGACGGACCTACCACAAAGACAGCACTACAAGACAGTGACAGACCTACCACTAAGACAGCACTACAAGACAGTGACATACCTACCACAAATACAGCACTACAAGACAGTGGCAACCTACCACAGAGACATCACTACAAGACAGTAACATACCTACCACAAGTACAGCACTACAAGACAGTGACATACCTACCACAAATACAGCACTATAAGACAGTGGCAACCTACCACAAAGACAGCACTACAAGACGGTGACATACCTACCACTAAGACAGCACTACAAGAGAGGGACGGACCTACCAGATATACAGCACTATAAGATAGTGACAGACCTACCACAAACACAGCACTACAGAACTGACAGACCTACCACAAACACAGTACTACAGAACTGACGGACCTACCACAAATACAGTACTACAAGATAGTGACGGACCTACCACAAATACAGCATTATAAGACAGTGACAGACCTACCACAAGTACAGCACTACAAGATAGTGACAGACCTACCACAAAGACAGCACTACAAGAGAGTGACGGACCTACCACAAAGACAGCACTACAAGATAGTGACGGACCTACCACAAAGACAGCACTACAAGAGAGTGACGGTCCTACCACAAACACAGCACTACAGAACTGACGGACCTACCACAAATACAGTACAACAAGATAGTGACGGACCTACCAGAAATACAGCATTATAAGATAGTGACAGACCTACCACAAGGACAGCACTACAAGAGAGTGACGGACCTTCCACAGAGACATCGCTGAACATCATAGCAGACTACTGGCGATGCAAGCCCCAAGCCAGCAACGCCGGGATGAGCAGATTCAGAGGAGGTACCTACAGACATTATATTTCCTCTTCTTGTGTCCCACTTTTCTGTTTGGCAGAGGATGACACAAGTGATAATTTAGAAGGAGGAGGCTTTTTTGAATATGAGAAGTCAATTTGCAGTGACGCATTAAACTTGTCCTGCATGAGAAACAGGAAAATAATGGGATTCGAGCTTAGAAAGTGTTTAACTTGCATGTCAGGTTGGTGTGTCTGTTGAGAGCGCCAGCACCACGGTCACTGTACACGTTGAACGTGCAGAGTATTAAGTGTTGGAGAAGAGGGAGCTACAAGATACAGGAAGGCCGAGAGGTTTACATTCAAAGACAGATTTGTTTTTCTAAGTAACAGAGGACTTCCGATAAAAAGCTCCAAAAGAATGCCAGAAATATTTTCACTTAAGTGTGAAAGCATCGAACTCTGTTTCCTAAAGCCTTTTCTCCATCAGCGTCTGGGACTCACACCCCTTTGCACTTTACCCCGGAGCATCGGGCCACAATACTTAACTAGAACCTGACGATGAACAAGTGACGCAGTCAGGTAGTGGTAGCATCTCCACTCCCAGCAGAGTGTTCCAATCTGATGCTGGCTCACGACAACATGTAGGGTTAATCAAGTGCAGTGTGCTGGCACTGTCCTTACAGGTGCCCGATTTTACTCCTGGGTGAGGTAAGGCGATGCGAGTGAAGCACCTTGCCCGAGGATGCAACTCGATGGTCAGCGCAGTTTCGAACGTCGCAAGCGATTCAGGGTGAGCGCTCAAACCACTGGACTGGAGACGTGACACAGCAAGCAAAAAGAGGATTGCAAGGCAGTTACAGGATACGCACTGAGAGGACTACAGAACAACAGATACCTACCGGATGGACTTAATAACAGGAGTAGTATAGAGGTTTAATGAACAAAACAGGACAATAACAGAATCAGTACAATGAACTAGAGGACAGCGAGAGACCTACCCCAGAGAAAGAGAAGCGATGCCCGACTCGTCGGGCTCCTCCTCCATGGCCTGACTGTCACTCATCCTTGCTGTGTCATGATGACGCTGCCCCGGGCATCAGTCAGTTATCCTGAAGAAGAGAGAGAAAGAGTGTAACGGCGTGCAAACAGATCAGGACAACGATTGGCACCTGGAGCTATTTAACCGGGTGTGGCCCTACCCTGAAAGAATCAGGAAGTTTTAAGGGTGATGTAAAGGTGAAGATACAGGTAATTTTTTTTAAATAATTCGTCTTTCCATCCATTGATGGATGCTCAAATCGCACACTTATGCCCCCTGGTCAACGGGCGACTCAATTTCTCACTCCAACAAACACCATCTCAACTCCCTGGGGAGCATGCAACCAGGCTGCACTCCTACACCATCTCAACTCCCTGGGGAGCATGCGACCAGGCTGCACTCCAACACCATCTCAACTCCCTGGGGAGCATGCGACCAGGCTGCACTCCAACACCATCTCAACTCCCTGGGGAGCATGCGACCAGGCTGCCAATGAACGCTCCCGAAGTTGGCTTTCACAATTTTCCACATTCCATCTCAATCCTCACAGGTACCCGTTTTACTCGTGGGTGGGGAGAAGCAATGCGAATAAAACACCTTGCTCAAGGATGCAACTCTGGGAACCGCGAAGCTTCGAACGCCGGACCCACTAACCACAAGCGACTGCAGGCAGGCGCGCTGACCACTCGTAACCCAGTACCCATAATTTTCTTAGTAGAAATTTTTACATCCGATTTTCTCACCCAACATGTTGTACGTATTGTACTATAATGTGTTTGCATAAATCAAACGAATCAGTTTATGAAATGGCTGCCGTTAAACACATGTTTGCCAGTGTTGGAAACATAATACAAAAAAAGAAGCTAAATATAGAAGCTTGTAATTTTGCACAGAATTACATAGCATACTAGGATAGCATGTCCTGACCCAAAGTAAAGACAAAATACTCTGTGCATTTCATTTTAACACAATTTCACATCTGAAGTAACAGGAACTGAATCGCTAATTACGTATTCAAGATCCTGTAACTTTGACAAAAAGAACATTTCTGAGAAATCAATCCTCGACAACATTACTAACGTAATGCTTCGTTTCCACCCTCACACTGAAACAAACGACCTCTGACTGCACGCATGAATACAGGTCACTTCACAAGTCTGTAGCTCACGCTTTTCAGTGTCATACTGTTCTAAACGCATCATAATCCAACATTTTACCCCAAAGCGGACAGTTGGTTTCAGGTTTTCAGTGTTACCTTTATAATTCATAGTATCATTCTGTCTCCAAAAAGAGAACATATTGAGGTGCTTCATACTGAATCTATGTGCTTTTTACTGGCTGACGGATTTGAAAAAATAGCAAACGGTGTGCCATTGAGATCTTTTTTTCATCATGAAAGAACACATTCTGTTCCAGTTTTCCACTTGTGTGCATGAGCGCGGCTGCGAGTATGCACTGAAGGTACAAGCGAGACCCGATGTGACAGGAGTGAAGATTTCTGCAGTTTCTTCACTGAGTGTGGTGTCGGTGTATTGTCTGAGAAGAGCAAGTGTAATTGCAGACTTGTCTCGATAAATCCCCCTGTGGGTTGGGGGTAAGAATAGACCCCCTGTGGGTTAGGGGAAAGAATAGACCCCCTGTGGGTTAGGGGAAAGAATAGACCCCCTGTGGGTTGGGGGTAAGAATAGATCCCCTGTGGGTTGGGGGAAAGAATAGACCCCCTGTGGGTTAGGGGAAAGAATAGACCCCCTGTGGGTTGGGGGTAAGAATAGATCCCCTGTGGGTTGGGGGAAAGAATAGATCCCCTGTGGGTTAGGGGAAAGAATAGACCCCCTGTGGGTTGGGGGTAAGAATAGATCCCCCTGTGGGTTGGGGGAAAGAATAGACCCCCTGTGGGTTAGGGGAAAGAATAGACCCCCTGTGGGTTGGGGGTAAGAATAGATCCCCTGTGGGTTAGGGGAAAGAATAGATCCCCTGTGGGTTAGGGGAAAGAATAGACCCCCTGTGGGTTGGGGGTAAGAATAGACCCCCTGTGGGTTTGGGGAAAGAATAGATAGAGCTAGCGCGCCGCCCCACGCGATTCGTACGTGGCGAACAACTAGGGATGGATGGATAGTGTTTTACGGCCAATCAGCCTTTGTAGGCTATGTAAGGCCATTAAGCACGAAAATCACGTTAACTGTTTAGAGTGAACGCAAATCAAGTCACGATGTCCCTAGTTATTCGCCTCTCACGAATCGCTAGGGAGACGCGGTGGGTCGATTCTTACCCCGAACCCACATCCATCTGGAAGAGAGTGTGGCTCCTATCAGACAACATCCATATCGTGTGACTGGTGAGCGGTTGAAAGCTTTGGAAGAAGAAGTGAGTTACCTGCTCGAGAACGAAATGATTGAGCCAGCATCGGGTGCATGGTGTTCCCCTTGTTTGATGGTCAGGAAAGCAGATGGTGGGTGGAGAATGTGCACAGACTATCGTAAGGTCAATGCAGTGACAAAAGGTGATTCATACCCCCTTCCACGAATTGAAGACTGTGTTGATGCAGTGGGAAATTCAAAATTCGTCTCCAAGATTGACTTGCTAAAAGGGTACTATGCAGTGCCACTGACCAAGAAGGCTAGAGAGATATCGGCTTTCGTGACGCCTCGAGGCCTATATCAATATACGGTGATGCCGTTTGGTCTCAAAAATGCTCCTGCTACCTTCCAAAGGCTCATGAATCATGTGACGTTTGGCATTCCCAACTGTAGGGTGTACATAGATGACTGTATCGTGTACAGTCAGTCCTGGGAAGACCACATGACTCATTTGAGGCAACTATTCTCGAGACTGGCCAAAGCAAATCTCACAGTGAACCTAAGCAAAAGTTCATTTGCGACAGCTGCTGTCGTGTATCTTGGCCATGAAATTGGAAATGGGAGAGTTTCTCCCCAACACAGCAAGGTTGAAGCCCTTGCCAAAATGTCTTCTCCTCAAAACAAAAAGGAGGTGCGAAGATTTCTAGGCATGGTTGGCTACTACAGAAAATTCTGTGAGAATTTTGCCGAAGTTGCTCTCCCACTGACTGAACTGTTAGGGGGAAAGAAAAGGTTCCTGTGGACAGAAAAATGTCAGGTTGCCTTCGAAAATCTGAAAGCAATGCTCATGTGTGAGCCAATTTTGCTTGTCCCCGATCCAAATCGTCCTTTTCTGCTCATGACTGATGCAAGTGACAATTGCATGGGATCAGTGCTCATGCAAGTAGATCAATTGGACGTAAGGCATCCGGTCGCCTACTTCTCTCGAAAATTTCTGAGTTATCAAAGACGATACTCCACGATAGAGAAGGAAGCCTTGAGTCTGGTGACTTCACTGCAACACTTTGAGGTGTACTGCAAACATTCTCTCCACCCAGTCACTGTCTTCACTGATCACAATCCTTTAACCTTTCTGAGGAGTGTGAAGAGCAAGAATCAGAGATTGCTCAGGTGGAGTCTTATCTTGCAAGAGTTTGACTTGATTGTGAAGCATGTGCCTGGCAAACAGAATGTGATTGCTGACTGTCTATCTAGAGTCTAGAGTTCAAGGCAGTTAACAACTGTGGTTCCTCCTTTTCTTTTCCTGAGAATATAGAAACCCTTATTTAAAAAATCTAAGATTGTTTTTTTCTTTAAGGGGGGAGGAATGTTACAGAAGTAGAACCCTACGTGGGTCGTGCCTGATAGTGTGGAGAATTGTCCCCCTCGAGAGGGGGGGGGGGGTAGGACTGCAGGTGGTCAGCCGAAATTAATGAAGAAGTGAAGAGAGACGTAGAGAAGGACTTGATAATCAAAACAATAGGAGAGAGGGAGACTAATTGGACGAAGAAGAGCTCAGGGAAGTGGCCAGAGTAACAAGATGCCCATGGGGAACTCCTGTTTTCAGAGATTCCAAGGGCTTCAATGGAATGGCTGCTGACAGTTTGTGTAACGAACGGACTGTGGAGTTTGGATATAGCGAGGGAGGGACGGACCGGACAACCAGTTCGGCTCTGGATCTCAGACAAGGGAGACCTATGCCACTCCCGTCTACACCTGGCGGTCACCAGACGAAAAGCGACCTTTCCCACCAATTTGATGTTGCCCAAGTTTTCAATGTGGAGAATCTCAGACCGTGCTCTCATCAACAAGTCTGCCATCATCAACAAGTCGGATGAGTAGACTGACACCTGTAGCGTGTTCCGTAGACGCAGCTGCTTGAAGAAAGCGGAAACAGCGGATTTATGGGCCTATAGAACGCTTTGCATCATTCCGCTTTGTGGCAGCGACAACAAGATGGCGGACAAAATGCCGCCACCACCACTTCGTGCAATTACTTTGATGGAAATTTTCGACGACGACGACTTGACTGCAGTACTACAAGCTACAGCAGCGTCAACGTTCATATCCTTGTATGCACTGCAGCTTTTTAATCCTTGAAAAATGATCCCAGCGCACAACACTTGAACAAGTTCCTCCAATCATCGGGGTATAAGAAGAAGAAGACAGCGCACGGTCACGTGACGGTGACATGCAGTGAACATTGCAAGTATTCTTCCCAAAAACATGCAAACTACGATCAAGTTCATAAGCAATTTGAACATAAAATAAAAATGTAATCTCCCTTCACACTTTCCGCCACGTATAAGATATAATTTATCATGCGTCAGCTCACAATTGATGTACTTGTCTTCACCGAAACGATAACCTCCACTAGACGTGAATAGTGGCCGCCATTTTGCTGACAGTCTTGGCATTCAATTTTTACCGCTACGCACTGCTGCCAGCGCTTTTTCCCAGCGACGCGCAGCAGAGGGTTTCACAGAAGCAGCGCTGACAGCTGCTTACAGCGGCTGAGCTTACGGAACACGCTGCTGTTCTCTCTCTGTCCTCAGTCCCCTGTGTATATGAAGTGAACTTTGGAAAAAGGAACCGAACTTTTCAAAATGAACCCCTCTCCTTAGTGGTGAACATTAATAAGAAGTGAAACTTCAAGGACTGAATATTTTCTTTATTTTGTGGTTGCAACCATATGACAAAATGAATTAATTAATTCGTTGTGTTTAATCCTTAGAAACTGGCATGGTTATTAGCCATTAGTATTGGTACAGTTACTTTGTTTATCTCTAATATATTTATACATTAAAGAAATAGTTATGTTCATGGTAGCCTTTGTTTACTGGTGATTTGTGCATGGCATGAGGCATGTAAAAAAGTTGAGCCAAGTGAATTATCAAGGTTCATGAGCCGTCCCGAATCCAGGAAGAAAATTTTAGATCATACCCCAAGAAGTACTCTATCAAGGAGATGCACCACATATTTCCAGCCTGTGCTAGCAAAGGCCAGTCTTATCGCATTGGTACTACTTGTCTCGCGACGACAGACCTGCGGATGAATCTTTGCTTAGTTGAAATCAGTATTTTCGATATTGATATGAAGTTTAAAGACCATTAAAACATGATTTTGAAACACTTTTTATTATAAATTGTCACCGATTTTGTTGATTTGATGATTTTGTTCGTTTAAAACGCGCACTCTGTTATGTAGCGCATGTATCAGGAGCCGGAAGTAAGCATTATTGTTGATGGCTGCAGTTTTGAATTGAGTTGTTCAGATATTGCTTTCTGTGGATATATGGATACTTAAACAGTGTTTTTTTCGATGTTTGGATTCTGGGATGTTTGCTACAGATCTTATGTATGTTGTATGAATAGAAAATATGGTGAATAAGTGTGGTATAGTAGGGTGTAACCGGAACTACAACAAGAACAAGTGCCGTGTGTTCAAACTTCCAACTGATGCAGCCGAGAGACAGACTTGGATTAATGTACTGCCTCCACGTAAAGATTTTGTGATCGACCCTGACAAGTTCTTCATTTATGAGAGGCACTGGAGTGAAGGCTACGAAGTTCATACGTTTTCCTGGAGGTCGCACACGACCTAAGCATCCGCCGAGTGTCTTCCCTCAAATCCCAAAATCGTGCATGCCAACGCCGAAAGCTCAACCAAGATCCACGGATGTTACAAACGTTGAAGCAAGGCAACTGGAGCATTTGAGGAAAGTGGATGGAATTGAAACCTTCACAAGTTTTAATCCTGAGAAAACTCTCAGAAAAACATACAAAGACGTGATCATTACAAGATCCGAAAAACATTTTGTGTGTGTCTTCACGAAATAGGATTTTAGTGAAGCAAATATTTCTGTTATTGTTGACAACACACAGACTCTGACTTGCCCTGTAACTCTCAAAGCGTTCAAAAACGGAATCAGAGTGCCTCTTGGAAATTTTCTCCATCCTAACAATGGGTTCAATTCCTACCAGGTAATAAATGTGTGTGTGTGTCTGATGGTACGTGTGAGTATACATACATGTGTGCTACTGTGTATGGTTCAATCAGAGTGTTTGTGTGTTTTGACAATGTATGTGCCGTTTGAGTGTGTCATCTAATATGGGTTAATCACTTAATGATTTTATGTGCGCACACACGCGCATGTGTGTATGTGTTTACATGAATGTGTGTGTGTCAGTGCGGAAAGGTCCAGAACATGTGTGTTAGTGTCTTTTTCAGTGTGATTGTGATTTTGGTCCTTGGATGTAAAAGTGCTTGTTAATTTTATGTGTGCATGTGGTTATGTGTTTGATTGATTGTTCGTGTACACAGTGTAATTACATGTACACGTATGATTGTGAAAGT
>JAWQFJ010017786.1:0-2500 GCA_034096865.1 Theodoxus fluviatilis
AACTACATTTATTCGTCAACAGTGCCAGGACAGTTCTCCAGATACATGTTTTCGAAAAAAAAAAAAAAAAAAAAAAAAAAAAAAAGGGAGATGTTTGGGAATGTAATCTAAGAGAGACAACCCCTTCATGACTGTTCCTCATTGTCCCTCCTAATTACGTCATTTTCAGTCTTTGACTCAGCATGTTGTAACATGGACGTGACTTGCATTTATCAGAAGAATAAATGTTGAAATGGGAATCTACAGTGGTATGTCCTAATGTGTGAAAGTCGTCAGTTCGTCCACTTGTCTATCTTGAACAATAACCACTGGCACCATCATCTCATCATCAAGGTGGTCATCATTGCCATCAACATTACCAACAATCACCATCACTACCACTATAATCACCACCACCACCACTGTCTTCACCACCACCAGCATCACCACCACCAGCACCACCACCACATCACCAGTTGCTGGTGCTGCTGCTGCTTGTATGGCAGACAAGACACAAAACTGGGGAGCCAGGTGCCTATACATGTACATATCAGTCCCAATTCCCACCATTGAGTCCCATAAGGCACAGTGAAGGATGTCTCAGACTGCAGACCAGGCAGGCAGCAGCAGTATGTCTGACATAAAGGAGGAGTTCCCATCGGCACTAGACACCCTTGCCACTGTGGCTTGGGGCTTCCTGTGGTCGAGTTCCTGGAGCAGGCCCAAAAGTTCCATGGGCAACTATCCATCCAGCTTCCAGCTGATGAGAGGGGCTTCTAGCAGCTGCTGATGTATGGGCAACCCTCTAGCACTTCCACCACTCCTGCTGCTGTGACTACACTACAGCTGCACACGACCACATCTAAAATCAGACAGCCCTACCTCCTGTGTGTTGGATGCTTGGGAGTCTGCGGAGCCCTTGGCGGTGGCCCTAGTGATGGCACTGTTCTGCACTCCAGCTGCTAAGGCCTCTGAAAAGACCTGGTCCAGGGACTGCAGAAAAACAATACACAAGTGAGTGGCAACATTGTAGGAAACTTTAAGGACACATAATTAAACCAAACTGAATGGTCACATAGATTGCTGGAGGCGGTGACTGTTTACAAAAAAAGTATCAAAGTGTCAGAAGATTGCTTCCAACACACATCCACATCATCTGCAGGCTTTGGTAGGACAATCAGCGACCATACCGCATATCATACTATTCTATCCAACTACCCTTCCTCCGTCTCTCAGGCAGACACTCCAAGACAGGCAGACACACACTGAGACATACATAGCTATACACACACACAAACACACACACAAACACACACACACACACAAAGCTACAGACATACAGAGCAACAGAAAGACGGATGAGATAAAGAGACAGAAAGACAAGTTGGATTTTTATCAAGAGCTACTTTGTTTATTTTATTGTATCCATTTCAAGGAGTAAGTCCACTTACCACACTAGATCGTCTGCGGTGCTCTGCTGCTTCGGGTGACTCCAGGTCTGCAAGGGCATTCTGAAAGGGTTCAAGGCAGACATGATGTTCCAGATCTTTACATCCAAACAAAGGCATTCTGAAAGGGTTCAAGGCAGACATGATGTTCCAGATCTTTACATCCAAACAAGGGCATTCTGAAAGGGTTCAAGGCAGACGTGATGTTCCAGATCTTTACATCCAAACAAGGGCATTCTGAAAGGGTTCAAGGCAGACATGATGTTCCAGATCTTTACATCCAAACAAGGGCATTCTGAAAGGGTTCAAGGCAGACGTGATGTTCCAGATCTTTACATCCAAACAAGGGCATTCTGAAAGGGTTCAAGGCAGACGTGATGTTCCAGATCTTTACATCCAAACAAGGGCATTCTGAAAGGGTTCAAGGCAGACGTGATGTTCCAGATCTTTACATCCAAACAAGGGCATTCTGAAAGGGTTCAAGGCAGACGTGATGTTCCAGGTCTTTACATCCAAACAATACACCATCATGCCACATTTGGTGTTGATAGACTTAATAGTCTCCGAGAAAAATCCAACGTTTAAGTTTTTTACGCCCGGACGGACGGACGGACGGACGCCCGGACGGACGGACGGACGACACGGCTCAGTACATAGACTCACTTTTGCTTCGCATGTGAGTCAAAAAACACAAAAGGACAAGGAAAACATTGTACTGTTTTGCAGTGATCATCTTCATTATTACTGTGCAGGAGGGGAAGGACATACCTTGATATTGAAGTGGGGCATGTACTTTTTTCCCTTTGCCAAAAACTGTCCTGGAGTCACCACCCCGGCATTACAGGGAGAGGCAGCCGGCGCTGGGGTCCGCTGTCCAAAGCTGTCCTGCAGCTCCTGCAAGCAGCATACAGTCTGGGAACCTAGCTCAATCCTGCAGTCATGGCACAGAGGACAACACCAATTCCTATAGTGGAACACTCTAATAGGTTGGGGGTAAGAACAGACCAACCATGTTCAAGATTTGTAAAAGGCATTAAACTAGGGAAATCAGGACTCAAACCAGCACTTGTGAT
>JAWQFJ010017786.1:7500-23428 GCA_034096865.1 Theodoxus fluviatilis
CCATAGTCTGCAGTGCTCCTCTCCTCACCATCATCACCAAGTGCTGTGCCTAACAGGTCACAGAAATGCAAAGTTTTGAGCCAAAGAAAATGTTACAAGAACACTTAACAACTAAATTTCCTATATGTACATTTTAAGGTAAATGAAAGATGGTGAGGACAGGATTGACATATGCCAGATGAAATATTTTCCACGTGTGTGCGCGTGTGTGTGTGTGTGTGTTCAAAAGACAGAAAAAAGATACAGCCTTTACATTAGTATGGGTGTTATGGTATATTAACCCTTATACTTCCTTAATTATTTCCAAGTTTTGATAAAATATCAGTACCATCAAGTGAAAAAAGATTTGTTAAATTATCCAAGACAGTAAAGTATATATATATATATATATATATATATATATATATATATATATATATATATATATATATATATATATATTATTTATATATATATATATATAAGACTACACATTTTATTGTAAGACAAGAAGGGCAAAGCCCATACGACTCACATGCTTGACCTTGACCTTTATATGACCTTGACCTTCAGGTGACCTTCAAGGTCAAGGTCAAACAACTAAACCTACCAATGACATCATACACTAACAAATGCTTTACACATTTTTCCTACAAAATACATGTGACCTTGACCCAAGGTCAAGGTCATCCAAGGTCATGCAACACAAGCTGTTAATTCAAGACATATGAAGCACAATGGTGCTTATTGGCACTTTCTACCATGAGATATGGTCACTTTTAGTGGTTCACTACCCCATTTTGGTCACATTTCATAAGGGTCAAAGTGACCTTGACCTTGATGATATGTGACCAAATGTGTCTCATGATGAAAGTATAACATGTGCCCCACATACTTATTAAGTTTGAAACAGTTATCTTCCATAGTTCAGGGTCAAGGTCACTTCAAAATATGTATACAATCCAACTTTGAAGAGCTCCTGTGACCTTGACCTTGAAGCAAGGTCAACCAAACTGGTATCAAAAGATAGGGCTTACTTTGCCCTATATACCATATATAGGTGAGGTATCCAATCTCAAAAACTTTAGAGAAAATTGAGAAAATGTGAAAAATGACTGTTTTTTAGACAACATTTATGGCCCCTGCGACCTTGACCTTGAAGCAAGGACAAGTCACTATGTATTTTTTTTTAGGCCTTGTCATCATACACCATCATGCCAAATTGGGTGTTGATAGACTTAATAGTCTCCGAGAAAAATCCAACGTTAAAGTTTTTCACGGACGCCCGGACGCCCGGACGCCCGGACGGACGACACGGGTGAGTACATAGACTCACTTTTGCTTCGCATGTGAGTCAAAAATGAACAGAGAACATATTGAACACAAAATGAACTTTTGTTAGACAAGCAGATTAGCATATAAGGGCAGTAACTATGATGTTTCCTTTATATATATTCATATATATAAAGAGTACAAATTAGCAGTAATTAAAAAATTACTAATTACAATTTGACTGTTTACTGCAGTAACTTCTGACATATCAGACACAATTTGAGCAGATAACTCGTCTGAGATGAGCAGAAAATGTTTAAATCAACCATGCATATTTACTTATGCAAAATGGGTTATGTTTTTCGGTCAGTTAGTTTATTCATTCCATAGTTATTTGGCAATATAGAATTTACAAAGTTCACACCGGATTCTGATTAAGTTGGAGCAAGGTCAGAGCTTCACCCAAGAAACAATTGATCAAATTTTGAAGGCTATATGTAATCTCCTTTTGAACTTACAACCATAAAGAGAAATGTTATTGCCTACTCTGTAGTCCCTTGCAGCACCGTTGCCAATGTGTATTTTCAGCCTCCCCCTAGCCTCACATGAGATCATGACTGCAGCACCGTAGCCAATGTGTATTTTCAGCCTCCCCCTAGCCTCACATGAGATCATGACTGCAGCACCGTAGCCAATGTGTATTTTCAGCCTCCCCCTAGCCTCACATGAGATCATGACTGCAGCACCGTAGCCAATGTGTATTTTCAGCCTCCCCCTAGCCTCACATGAGATCATGACTGCAGCACCGTAGCCAATGTGTATTTTCAGCCTCCCCATAGCCTCACATGAGATCATGACTGCAGCACCGTAGCCAATGTGTATTTTCAGCCTCCCCCTAGCCTCACATGAGATCATGACTGCAGCACTGTAGCCAATGTGTATTTTCAGCCTCCCCCTAGCCTCACATGAGATCATGACTGCAGCACCGTAGCCAATGTGTATTTTCAGCCTCCCCCTAGCCTCACATGAGATCATGACTGCAGCACCGTAGCCAATGTGTATTTTCAGCCTCCCCCTAGCCTCACATGAGATCATGACTGCAGCACCATAGCCAATGTGTATTTTCAGCCTCCCCCTAGCCTCACATGAGATCATGACTGCAGCACCGTACCCATTGTGTATTTTCAGCCTCCCCCTAGCCTCACATGAGATCATGACTGCAGCACCGTAGCCAATGTGTATTTTCAGCCTCCCCCTAGCCTCACATGAGATCATGACTGCAGCACCATAGCCAATGTGTATTTTCAGCCTCCCCATAGCCTCACATGAGATCATGACTGCAGCACCGTAGCCAATGTGTATTTTCAGCCTCCCCATAGCCTCACATGAGATCATGACTGCAGCACTGTAGCCAATGTGTATTTTCAGCCTCCCCCTAGCCTCACATGAGATCATGACTGCAGCTTGAGAGGGGGAGTGAGCAGGTTTGTGATTGTCATCTGCTATGGTCACCTGCATGATAGAGGCCATGGAAGATACATTTTGGCTTTTTTGGCGGAGATTAATTTGCGCTCTCAGAGAACTCTCTAGTTCTTCATTTTGGGGCCAAACTGGGTACATCTGGAGAAAAAATTGCAAACTACTTCCTAAGCTGTACAGCAGGCCAAACTGGGTACATCTGGAGAAAAAATTGCAAACTACTTCCTAAGCTGTACAGCAGGCCAAACTGGGTACATCTGGAGAAAAAAATTGCAAACTACTTCCTAAGCTGTACAGCAGGCCAAACTGGGTACATCTGGAGAAAAAAATTGCAAACTACTTCCTAAGCTGTACAGCAGGCCAAACTGGGTACATCTGGAGAAAAAATTTGCAAACTACTTCCTAAGCTGTACAGCAGGCCAAACTGGGTACATCTGGAGAAAAAAATTTGCAAACTACTTCCTAAGCTGTACAGCAGGCCAAACTACACATGTTATGGTAAAAAAATGAACACAAAATGGGCATTTGCAGAACAAATTCATTTGCATACAGTTACTGCCCATAACTCAACATGTTCCTTGATATATCTGCTGGATGCAGATTGATCCAAAGTTGCCACCATTTGCACTCAGTAAACCTGCTTCATAACTCAGGCACATGAGGTACCCAGTGGTCTTCCCTCTTCACCAGCCCCACCAGCTCCCAGTATTTTAGTACAAAATGACTAAAGTCACTGACATCCATCACGCAACTGTCACAATGTGAAGAATGTATCACCAGCAACACACACACACACACACACACACACACACACACACACACACACACACACACACACACACACACACACACACACACACACACACACCCCTCTTCCCCCCCAAAAAAAATCGGCAAGAAAACTGGCTGAAATCTTCATGAAAACCAAAACAATTGCACCCACCATTTGTAACAATGCATCAGCGATCACATGACAGCAAATTATGTGATCCAAGCAGCAGCTCCTAAGAATAGGTCTGCACTGAACACAAAGACCCTCTGACCTTGGCTATATTCGCTCGAAGAATGGAAAGGGTTAGTTTGTACATGGATTTGTTTCAGCTCTGAAGTTTTCAAATTTTGCGAAAACACAAGATACAGGTTAAAATTGAGTGTTGGGCATGAATTTATCTCACCCCCACCCCCATGCATTTTTTATAAATTTGAAAGCACTAGAATACATCCCCCATGCTCCATAGAGGTTCTAGCTGATAAGATGAGCACCAAGCAGTTCTTGCCCATGTTGCATAAAAAGAGCTTTGCTTCCACAGGTGTTGCTACCATTGCTGTATGAAATCACATACAGCTGCAGACACAGATTAAAGGATGCCTACCTCCATTTTCAAAAATGTAGTCTGTCAGCTCTGCAAGTTGTTCCTCCTCAAAGCCAAATAGCTTAAAGGTTTTTCCATGAAAGATTCCTCCAACTTCTTCGTCCACTTCACCAGAGGGTTCCTCAGCATTTTGTACATCTGAAACGGTACAATCGTTCAAATCCTACCAGCTGTCCTTGGCAGATAAAAGGCTATATTTATTTTTAAAATCAATCATGGTGAAATATAAATGAATCTTTTTTTAAAAAAGCCAATCCAGTAAAACCTTGTCAAATAAGACCCACACAAGTGTTTTTCATCACTAGGCTTGTTTGCATCCCATAGGTCATGACCTCATGTGTCCAGGGAGTTCAAACTTACAGAGTTCTCTTACCTGCCTTTGCTCTGGTTCCACCCACCAAACAGGAGCGACACCTACCTTGGGGCAGGTACAGGTCCAGGATTTCTTCTTGCTTCTCATGTGCCTTGTTCTCCATCTTGCCCTCCACCCCAACATCCCCCTTGCCTCCCACCTCTCCATCCACCTCATCTTGGCAAGGTTGTAGGGTCTTGTCTCCCTGTGTCAGCTGTGACTGCCTGCAACAGCAACATATTCACAGTGTTCCCAGTGTTAAAACTCATCCCTGACTCACTGCAACAGCCACACATTCACAGTGTTCCCAGTGTTAAAACTCATCCCTGACAGCCTGCAACAGCCACACATTCAGTGTTCCCAGTGTAGAAACTCATCCCTGACTGCCTGCAACAGCCACACATTCACAGTGTTCCCAGTGTAGAAACTCATCCCTGACTGCCTGCAACAGCCACACATTCACAGTGTTCCCAGTGTAGAAACTCATCCCTGACTCACTGCAACAGCCACACATTCACAGTGTTCCCAGTGTAGAAACTCATCCCTGACTGCCTGCAACAGCCACACATTCACAGTATTCCCAGTGTAGAAACTCATCCCTGACTGCCTGCAGCAGCCACACATTCACAGTGTTCCCAGTGTAGAAACTCATCCCTGACTCACTGCAACAGCCACACATTCACAGTGTTCCCAGGGTAGAAACTCATCCCTGACTCACTGCAACAGCCACACATTCACAGTGTTCCCAATGTAGAAACTCATCCCTGACTGCCTGCAACAGCCACACATTCAGTGTTCCCAGTGTAGAAACTCATCCCTGACTGCCTGCAGCAGCCACACATTCACAGTGTTCCCAATAAAGAAACTCATCCCTGACTCACTGCAACAGCCACACATTCACAGTGTTCCCAGTGTAGAAACTCATCCCTGACTCACTGCAACAGCCACACATTCAGTGTTCCCAGTGTTAAAATTCATCCCTGACTCACTGCAACAGCCACACATTCACAGTGTTCCCAGTGTAGAAACTCATCCCTGACTCACTGCAACAGCCACACATTCACAGTGTTCCCAGTGTAGAAACTCATCCCTGACTCACTGCAACAGCCACACATTCACAGTGTTCCCAGTGTAGAAACTCATCCCTGACTGCCTGCAACAGCCACACATTCACAGTGTTCCCAGTGTAGAAACTCATCCCTGACTCACTGCAACAGCCACACATTCAGTGTTCCCAGTGTAGAAACTCATCCCTGACTGCCTGCAACAGCCACACATTCACAGTGTTCCCAGTGTAGAAACTCATCCCTGACTCACTGCAACAGCCACACATTCAGTGTTCCCAGTGTTAAAACTCATCCCTGACTCACTGCAACAGCCACACATTCACAGTGTTCCCAGTGTTAAAACTCATCCCTGACTCACTGCAACAGCCACACATTCACAGTGTTCCCAGTGTAGAAACTCATCCCTGACTCACTGCAACAGCCACACATTCACAGTGTTCCCAGTGTAGAAACTCATCCCTGACTCACTGCAACAGCCACACATTCACAGTGTTCCCAGTGTAGAAACTTATCCCTGACTGCCTGAATTGCACAATCATGCACATCCACGACATCACGTCTTTGCCCACCTACAACAGGCTGAATCATGTCCTGCAATACAAATGACTTCCCCTTTAACAAAGACAATTATAGACTTATCTGAAGTTCAACTAATGATTTCACTAATATGAAACGCATAATAAAGCAGTCTCCACAAGTACATTGGTCAACAAGCAAAACTATATCTGTTGATGGAGCAGGCCCTGAAAGCCCCAGTAGTCAGAGGTTCCTGCTGTTGATGGAGCAGGCCCTGAAAGCCCCAGTAGTCAGAGGTTCCTGCTGTTGATGGAGCAGGCCCTGAAAGCCCCAGTAGTCAGAGGTTCCTGCTGTTGATGGAGCAGGCCCTGAAAGCCCCAGTAGTCAGAGGTTCCTGCTGTTGATGGAGCAGGCCCTGAAAGCCCTAGTAGTCAGAGGTTCCTGCTGTTGATGGAGCAGGCCCTGAAAGCCCCAGTAGTCAGAGGTTCCTGCTGTTGATGGAGCAGGCCCTGAAAGCCCCAGTAGTCAGAGGTTCCTGCTGTTGATGGAGCAGGCCCTGAAAGCCCTAGTAGTCAGAGGTTCCTGCTGTTGATGGAGCAGGCCCTGAAAGCCCTAGTAGTCAGAGGTTCCTGCTGTTGATGGAGCAGGCCCTGAAAGCCCCAATAGTCAGAGGTTCCTGCTGTTGATGGAGCAGGCCCTGAAAGCCCCAGTAGTCAGAGGTTCCTGCTGTTGATGGAGCAGGCCCTGAAAGCCCCAGTAGTCAGAGGTTCCTGCTGTTGATGGAGCAGGCCCTGAAAGCCCCAGTAGTCAGAGGTTCCTGCTGTTGATGGAGCAGGCCCTGAAAGCCCTAGTAGTCAGAGGTTCCTGCTGTTGATGGAGCAGGCCCTGAAAGCCCCAGTAGTCAGAGGTTCCTGCTGTTGATGGAGCAGGCCCTGAAAGCCCCAGTAGTCAGAGGTTCCTGCTGTTGATGGAGCAGGCCCTGAAAGCCCCAGTAGTCAGAGGTTCCTGCTGTTGATGGAGCAGGCCCTGAAAGCCCCAGTAGTCAGAGGTTCCTGCTGTTGATGGAGCAGGCCCTGAAAGCCCCAGTAGTCAGAGGTTCCTGCTGTTGATAAGGGCACCAAGCGGCTCCAGCCTTACATCACACTAGCAGTTCATTCCCAATTTCTCAGGAATCCAAATCTCTCCACAGAGTCTCACATGCCCTGCAAGGGATTCTACACATAGAAGCAGAACGTCAGCAAGACCCAGTGGTCAGGCTTCCAGCCTTGAGTGCAGGAATCTGGAGCACAATCCTTGCTTGCAATCACTGATGCTTCCACACACTAGGACTGCTCACCAGGAGTATAAGTTCCATAATAAATTTTCCAGAGCAAATGTATGTATTTGATAATAGGTGATAATGATGAAGATGACAAAGAAGAAGAAGAAGAAGAAGAAGAAGAAGAAGAAGAAGAAGAAGAAGAAAGAAGAAGAAGAAGAAGAAGAAGAAGAAATACAGACTACCTTTTATGGTCCTTTCTATCCAATGCAGGAGTGATCATTCCATACTCATGGAAATCAGATCAGAAACAGATTTTCTCCAGCAGCACCAGTAAGTGCAGCCATACATTACAGAGAACAGATGCCCAACCTTAGATAACTCATACCTGCTTGACTGGTCTGAAGGCAAAGACTTTGACAACGATGGTGCATTAGCTGCTGAAGCATCACCACAGGGTGACTGCACAGCAGCTCTTGGCTTTGGTCGGGGGAAGCCTTCCTTGTAGTAGGCCGTTTCCTTCAGGAGGTGTCCTTGCTGAAGGCTGTCCAGTAGCCAGGCAACACTCACCACATGGGCACTGCAGGAAGGAAAGAACACATCAAACTCAAGCTAAATATGGCCATGAAGATGTGGTGCTGTGTGATCAACCCGTAAGCTGGCACTGAGACAGAGTCAAGTTGGACTGCTCCCTGAGGAGTTGTGACAGCCCCGGTGCCTGAAAGTCAGTGCATGCTTATCTGCGTGTTCATCCCTAGCCAGAGCAGGAGAGAATTCATCACAGGTCCGATGACCAGTAAAGTGCAAAGTCTGAGCTGTAGGCATGGACAAACCTTGCTGCATGAAATCATTACTTTTACTTTTTTAGTTGGCTGTTATCAAATACCATGGCATTTGCAAGAAACAAGTTTCAGGGACCCACTCAGTTTGATTGTCAAGATACCTCCAGATGGCAAATAAGTGCTGCTTGGGGCTGACTGTGCCAGTGCTACTGGAGCAGGCCCTGACAGCTCAAAGACCCCTGCATTCCAGCTGGCGAGGGAGGTGTCAGTGCAGCACAGGCTGTATGGGAGCCATGGGCCTTCCTCTCTTTCTATTGGTCAACCATTTGATGAAATGATAAATTCCAAACAAAACCGGACAAAGTGGGAGACCACACGAGAGATGATGAACAAGAGCAACAAATTGAGATGGGGCAACTGATGAGAAGCAGCAGGGAAGGATGAAGGAGGCTAGCACACAAAAGCTTTTCGACAGGATGGGAGAGGGAATGGCAAAAATCACAGTAATCAGACACGACTTAAGAAGTTTTACAAGACTAGAAGCAGAATGAGAGTCTTGAAACATAGTGAGAGAGGCTTGAAGTAACTGAGAAGACAAATATGGCTTCACAGGATGTCAGGAAAGCTGCCAAGAGGGTAGCCACAGTAAGTACAAAGCCAAATGGGAGAGAGTGGATGTATGAGAAAAAGGCAAGGTGAGAGAGACCAGACATACACAAGAGAGACCAAAACTGGAGATCTGACAGCCTGCTGTGGTGCAGGCCATTGTGGGTTCCTTACTTGACAAGGCCACCGAGGAGAGTGTCCACATCTTTGGGTACCGTGTCTCCTTGGATGACATGGGTCACTAGCTTGTCAAGGTCATCCGTCCTGCCAGCAGAGAGCAGTTGGTCAACCCACCTCCACAGCCAAGACACAAAAACCAGCAGCTCCTGTTATCTATGTGGAAAAAACCTGGCATTGCATGAGTCTGAGGTACACAGACACACATCCAGCATACTTCGTCAACAATTCTGTGTCAACTGGCAGCAGCATGCTGCAACAATGTCAGCTTCACCCATGGAGACAAAGCAGCTTATATGGAAGAAAGAATGACAAATTTGGCAGATACCATTTAACACCTACGAGACGATATGTGATGAAAGCTTTTGTTTCAAATACTCACCTAATGCCACCACTAGTGTTCACCATCTTGCAAAGCCTCTCAAAGTCATCATTATTGAACCCACTAATATAAACCTGAAACAAACAAACAAACAACCATACAACCAAACCTCTTCACAAAATCATAAACATTTTGGGTTAGATCATTCTTGTTCATTGCTGTATGATTTTCTTAGTCAGTCAGTCAGTCAGTCATTCGGTTGGTCGGTTGGTAATACGGTTGGTCGGTCAGGCGGGTGGGCAGGCAGTCATTATGCCATGATCCATCAGGTTGCAGAAAGATGTAGTGCTGCCAATGCCACAACCATATTCCAACCAGTGCAGTCTTCAGCCTGCCTACGCAGCTCAGGGCTCTCATGGTTGTAAATGTAACACTTCCAAGCCTGTGACATTAGTATGTTCTTAGTTCTGGATAATTTTGTTCTCTTAAAACATTGTGATGTACTGCAACATGATCAGAGGAGAAATAATGTGATAATCTGGATGAACTGTTACATGCTGGGCATTTTCAGAAAATGTAAGTTAAGAAGGATAGAGGAAAGAAAATGTCTACAGTTTGGATGAGAAATTGTATATCAGCCTTTAAATTAGACTGGAGAATAGACATCAAGACAATGTCAACTGAAGACAGTACAGTTAACAATTTAGAGCTATTGATGAGAACTGCTCACAGGTGCAAAATCAGAGGCTTTCTGTGTAGCACCAGGTCACAAACTCAGGAAGCCATGCCCTCACCCACTGCTGTACAAACTTTTTTCACCCACTGCTGTACAAACTTATTGCACCCACTGCTGTACAAACTTATTTCACCCACTGCTGTACAAACTTATTGCACCCACTACTGTACAAACTTATTTCACCCACTGCTGTACAAACTTATTGCACCCACTGCTGTACAAACTTATTGCACCCACTACTGTACAAACTTATTGCACCCACTGCTGTACAAACTTTTTTCACCCACTGCTGTACAAACTTATTTCACCCACTGCTGTACAAACTTATTGCACCCACTGCTGTACAAACTTATTTCACCCACTGCTGTACAAACTTATTGCACCCACTGCTGTACAAACTTATTTCACCCACTGCTGTACAAACCTATTGCACCCACTGCTGTACAAACTTATTTCACCCACTGCTGTACAAACTTATTTCACCCACTGCTGTACAAACCTATTGCACCCACTGCTGTACAAACTTATTTCACCCACTGCTGTACAAACTTATTTCACCCACTGCTGTACAAACTTTTTTCACCCACTGCTGTACAAACTTATTGCACCCACTGCTGTACAAACTTATTTCACCCACTGCTGTACAAACCTATTGCACCCACTGCTGTACAAACTTATTTCACCCACTGCTGTACAAACTTATTTCACCCACTGCTGTACAAACCTATTGCACCCACTGCTGTACAAACTTATTTCACCCACTGCTGTACAAACTTATTTCACCCACTGCTGTACAAACTTATTTCACCCACTGCTGTACAAACTTATTGCACCCACTGCTGTACAAACTTTAAGAAATTTAAACTAATTTCTATGTTTTCTTGACATACTTACCAGTAGACAACTCATAGGTATATGACCTTTCACCTCGAAAAAAGATTTGCATAAATCTTCCCCACCCACGTGGCCACCCCATAAGCCAATGAAGTGGCTTCATCCATAGCGTCATAGCCAGTGAAAGGGAGGCAACTCTCACCATTTCCCGCGCATGCGCTCAGATACCAGGGATCTGGCCACGTGCCCTCACTTTCGACAACACACCGAGACTGGTGAAGATGCACAAAAAATGGGGAGGAGGGTGGGAAAAATAATGTTGTCTACTGGTAAGTATGTCAAGAAAACATAGAAATTAGTTTAAATTTCTTAAAGTTTTCTATCCATACTGACCAGTAGACAACTCATAGGTATGATTACCCCAGCGGGAGGCGGGTGTGCATCCACGCAACAGAACGGACGACTAATCACCACTCAAAGGCGAACAGCCGAACCCGCCACAACCAACTTGTTGACGCCAAAGGTGTCATCCAGACGACGGACGCGAACGTCACGCAGTTAGTGATGCGTGAAAACGCAGTCACTGCGCCAGAACGCCGCCCTCATGAGATGAGCCAGCGATACATTCTTGGCAAAAGCCACAGAGGTCGCCACTTGCGAATCCCATGAGTCCTGGAAGCACCAACCGAAGGCAGCCGGTTCGCATTCCTATACGCCTCCGTGATCAAAAGACGAATCCAGGAGGAAATGGAAGTCTTCGATATCCGCCGTGACCAATTTTCAAGGGAAGAAAAAAGCCTACGTCGGCGAAAACGACGAGACTGAGTCCTGGCCAAGTAAACTTCAGTGCACGGAGCGGACAGTTGACACAATCAGGCTCGTACGGATCGACGATAGAGTAGAGACTCTTAATCTCAATACTCTGACAGTCGGAAAGAGCACTCTGATTCTTGCAACGAAACTCCGGAACGAAAGAAAAAGGGAGCATCACGCGAAGAAAAGCCAGCGCACCTAGCCAAAGCTAGAGCCAAGAATGGAACCTAACCGGACGGAAACCGGTGGAACCATACATGGCAAGCGCACAAACGGAGAAGGAACAGAAATCGAAAAACAAACACCAAGTGCCGTAAGATTTCCGCCAACCCCGATGTTCGTAGACCCCGCCTGAACCGCGATCCGTCGATCGCACAGGCGACCGCCGAGAATGCAAGGCTGTCCGAAAATGGAAACGCGCGTAACCCCAGCGCGAACATCATCAACGCTCGACCCGTACAGCGACCCTGGTACCACCCAGCAACCGCTCGATCGTGTCTAATTCCCGACCGGGAGGGGCACGATCGAGCGATAGAGCAGGCATCGAGGCAAACTGACGGTGAAAACGATGCACATCCGAAGCGGATATACCTCGCTCGAGAGCAATCGTCGGATGCGCCTCTACCACCAGAGAAGCGTCAACATCCGATGTGGCTGGATAGAACGCACCACCCACATCAGACTGGGACGCGTAGCCGATGCATGAGGAGGGAGAGGGCCGAAAACACGACGCCCGGAACCGACCGATGCCCCGTGACCCCGTGTAAGGAAAAACACGGGAGGCGGCAAAGGACGAGCTCCGGAAGGCAGCCGGTCGGATTGCCATCGCAAACGCCCAGAGTCTGCAGACCCATGGGCGCGACGATCAGAACCCCGTACCGGACAGAGCGATCGCGAATCAGAGTCGGACAAATCACGACGGAGATAGAGTCGAGACTCAACGCGCCGCCAACGCAGAGAATCCCGATAAGCACGAACGGGAGAATCCGAGACAGAGAGAAGATCGCGATCTGACATGCGATCGACCGATCCCCGTAGACCGGAGATAGTACACTGATCGAAAACGCAAATCAAGCGATCGTCAGGCACGTATCGCCAAGGGCGAGAATCTCACGTCACAACAAGTGATCGCTGAGACGCCATTATCCACTGAGCGGGACAGAACGCCCCAAACACAAGGCAGCATGCCGATCGAGCCAACGGGGCATAGCCTCCGTGCCATCGAACGCAACGTTCTGCCGGCACCGTGACCGATGCCTGGACGGCACGATGCACGGAACGGGAGAATCAGAGCCAAAGTGAAGATCGCGAGCTGACATGCGATCGACCGACCCCCGAGGCCTGAGACAGTGTGCTGATCGAAACGCAAACACAAGCGAACGGTAGGCACACACCGCCGATGGCGAGAAGCTCGCGGAAAACACGCGATCGCGGAGACGCCAATGACGCAGGCTGATCAACTGTCCGGAAAACCTCGGAGCGATCAATCAGCACCGCGCGTCCTGGAAAGAGACGCCCATCAACAGCTCGAGCGTGTCGAGCAACCGACAAGGACGAGCACGATCGAGCAATAGATCAGGCAAGCGTCGTGAAAGCATTCGAGGACGCTGGGCAGACCGCCAAGACCAAACCTCTGCGCGGTCGACAGCAACACCTCGCCGGACGCGCTGATCGTCACGATCCACTGATCGAGGAACAGAACGCCCGGAAAACCAAGCAGCATGTTGATCGAGCCAACGGGGCATCGCCACCGGGAATCGATCGCAACGCTCTGCCGGTACTGTGACCGACGCCTGGACGGCACGACGTACGGAACGGGAGAATCAGAGTCAAAGGGAAGATCGCGATCCGACAAGCGATCTACCGACCCCCTAGACCTGAGACAGAGTGCAGATCGAAAAGCAAAAGCAAGCGATCGTCAGGCACACACTGCCGAGGGCGAGAAACCCGCGCAAAAACACGTGCTCGCGGAGACGCCAAGGACTGGGGGCGATCATCAGCACCGCGCGTGCCGTGAATGGACCCCCGCCCAACACCATCTACCGCTCGATCGTGTCGAGACTCCCGATAAGGATGATCACGATCGAGTAATAGACCAGGCAATCGTCGTGAAGACAAAAGCGGCCGCTGATCAGACCGCCAAGCCAAAGACTGTGCGCGGTCGATAGCAACGCCACACCGTTCGCGCTGATCGCCACGATCGCCAGATCGAGTGACAGAACGCCCGTAAGACAAAGCAGCCTGCTGATCGAACCAACCGGGCAAAGACGCCGTGGAATCGATGGCAACGCTCTGCCTGTCACGATGTGCGGAACGATCGGCGGATCGTCCGACAGCCAAGGCAGCATGTTGATCGAACCAGACGGGCATATCCTCTGTGCGGTCGATCGCAACGCATCGCCTATATCTGGACCCTCTCCCAGCACGATCGATTGAACGATCCTCTGATCGCCAGTGACCCAAGGCAGCGTGCTGATGGGATCGTGCGGCCGAAGCCTCGCGTTGATCGATAGCAACGTCGTGCCGATATCGCGACGCGTGTCGGATAAGATCGATTGGACGACCCGGAGAAGGCCAGGAAACCGAGGCAACCTGCGGAGCAGATCGCAAGGTTAGAGCCCCCGTGCGATCGAGAGCCGTGGACGGAAACGATCGGCTGAACGTCCGAACCCAAGGCATCTGATCGCCAGTGACCCAAGGCAGCGTGCTGATCGAATCGAGCGGCCGAAGCCTCGCTTTGATCGATAGCAACGCTTTGCCGAGATCGCGACTGTGTCGGATATGATCGACTGGGCGACCATGAGAAGGCCAGGAAGCCGAGGACGGAACGATCGGCTGATCGTCCGAACCAAGGCAGCATGCGGATCGAACCAGACGGGCAGAGCCTCCGTGCGGTCGATCGCAACACATCGCCCGTATCCCGACCCCTTCCCATCACGATCGATCAAGTGATCATCGGATGGCCAGTAACCCAAGGCAGCGTGCTGAACGGATCGTGCGGCCGCAGCCTAGCGTTGATCGATAGCGACGCTCTGCCTATATCGCGACGCGTGTCGGATAGGATAGACTGGACGATGAACGGAACGATCGGCTGATCGTCCGAAAACGAAGGCAGCATGCGGATCGAACCAGACGGGCAGAGCCTCCGTGCGGTCGATCGCAACACATCGCCCGTATCCCGACCCCCTCCCATCACGATCGATCAAGTGATCATCGGATCGCCAGTAACCCAAGGCAGCGTGCTGAACGAAACGTGCGGCCGCAGCCTAGCGTCGATCGATAGCAACGTTTTGCCTATATCACGACGCGTGTCGGATATGATCTACTGGGCGACCATGGGAAGGCCAGGAAACCGAGGCCACATGCGGATCAGATCGCACGGGCAGAGCTCCCGTGCGATCGATAGCTGCGCCCATCCCACCGAGGGACTCGTCACCGCCGCGACTTACCTCCGAAGGAGAAACCGAATGGTGCGAAGCCACACTCTGGGAAGCTGAAAGAAAGGCAGCCGCAGACAAATTCACCAAACATGCAGCAGCCGCCTGGGGACCCAGAACTGGCTCCGAAAAAACTCCGCCGGAGCCAGCCGCCCTAGACAGAGTGTCCGATAAGGAAGAGATGTCGAGAGAAGGAACTTTTTCCGACACCTCCACCCCCATACACGCTGAGGAAGAGGCCGAACGAGTTAACTCGAACCCGACCTCGACCTCTTACCTGTTGAAGAGGAAGGAGGAATAGACAAACCACCCTTCCCCTTCGAAACAGAGCCGCGCTCGCGTACCCGCACTTCCTCCGTACCCTGAAGCGGGTGCGGAAGGCGCGCCGCCATGATGCCAAAATGGCGAACAAAATGGCGGGCGGCCCAGCGTCAAAACGACGCAAGCCGTAGCAAGAACGCGCACGCAGCACCACACGTTGCAACCAGCGAAACACGCCCACAACGTACCTAGCCGAAGCTAGCAACAACAGACAACAAATATAACTGAACCGAACCGTGCCTGAGGCAACCGGCGGGAACAGAATTTGAAGCAAAACGAATTAAACAGAAATTCGAAACAACGGCGAGGGCCGCAGAAGTATGTGTACTTCCCCACAGCCAACGTCGCCACGGCCGACAGCAAATCCTAGAAAGTCCGCACACAAGTGAAGACTGGAGGAAAACCAAAGTACATCCATGCACTCCAGTCGAAAAGTCGAAAGTGAGGCCACGTGGCCAGATCCCTGGTATCTGAGCGCATGCGCGGGAAATGGTGAGAGTTGCCTCCCTTTCACTGGCTATGACGCTATGGATGAAGCCACTTCATTGGCTTATGGGGTGGCCACGTGGGTGGGGAAGATTTATGCAAATCTTTTTTCGAGGTG
>JAWQFJ010017787.1:0-25000 GCA_034096865.1 Theodoxus fluviatilis
TATTCTTACTCCCAACCCACAGAGGGGTCTATTCTCACTCCCAACCCACAGAGGGGTCTATTCTCACTCCCAACCCACAGAGGGGTCTATTCTCACTCCCAACCCACAGAGGGGTCTATTCTCACTCCCAACCCACAGAGGGGTCTATTCTCACTCCCAACCCACAGAGGGGTCTATTCTCACTCCCAACCCACAGAGGGGTCTATTCTTACTCGCAACCCACAGAGGGGTCTATTCTTACTTCCAACCCACAGAGGGGTCTATTCTCACTCCCAACCCACAGAGGGGTCTATTCTCACTCCCAACCCACAGAGGGGTCTATTCTCACTCCCAACCCACAGAGGGGTCTATTCTTACTTCCAACCCACAGAAGGGCTTGGTGTGGAACAGACTGGAAACAGAAGAGCAACGTGGGGGAAAGCGGTAGGCGGGAAAAAAGGCTGGGACTGAAGCTGGGAATGGATGAATGAATGAACGAGAGTTTCACGGCCGGTCATCAATCTATGAGGGTTATGTGAGGCCATTGATCACGAAATCACTAGAGCTGGTTAGAGAGGCCAAACCTGGATTTGCCTAGTTATTCGCCTTCAATGAATCACGCAAGGAGACGCTGTGGCTCCATTCTGCAAAAGACTGGAAGCGGAGGAATTGTGGGGATACGGGACAGGTGAAAAAGGTCTGCAAGTGAAGGGGTCCACATCGAGGACTTAAATGGAAGTAGGGGTGGAAGGAAGAAAAAGGAGACTGGGGCATGACGGAGAGATGAATAAAGGGGGTAGGTAGGTTTAAAGATAGAATGTACCAAAGGCATGGAAGTTGGTAAAATAGAATGGTAGTTTAGATTGATAAATGAGACCACGGTGCAGGTAAACAGGAGTGGGATGGGTCATACTGAAGCACACAGGGGAAGGAAATAAAGGGAACAGGAGTGGTAAGTGACATCTCATCAAGTGTTGTGCGCAAAGGGATTTGACCGTGCCCCACAAAACCCACCACTTACTAGAGGAACTGGGTCAGTTGAAGGGGAGGTTGAGAAAAAGTGGGTCACGTGGTCTTGATGGATCATACCAAAGGACTCCATCAGAGTGAGATATAAAAATATTGCACACTTTGAAAACAACGACACATACAGTGAATGAGCAGGCAGAATTAGGTTTAGAATTGAGAACACAAATACATGACGTTTTACGGCCTATCAGCCTTTGTAGGTTTAGGGTAAAAGCAAATCAAGGCAAGCTATCACTAGTTTTCCGCCTTTTACGAATCACGTTGGGAAACGCGGTAGATCTATTCTTACCCTTACTCCACAGGGGGATAGAATTCAACACATTAAAACGTAAACCTAACAGACGATTAACCCGCAGCTTTTGCCATCTTCCTGAGCCCCTGCGGCGGTCACGAAACGCTCAATCAATGGAGTTTTACGGTCTTTGTAGGATGGATGGATGAATAAATGAATGGATAAATAAATGAATGGATAAATAAATGGATGGATAAATGGATTTTGAAGGCCTATCATCCTTTGTAGGCTACTAAAAATCACTGATCACGACAGTCATAAGAGCAGGTTAGAATACAACCTCAAGTCAAGTCACGGTTTCCCTAGTTATTCGCCTCTTACAAATCGCGTAGGGACACGCGGTGGGTCAATTCTTACCCGCAGCCCACATTGGGGACACAAAACAAAGAATGGTGGATAACATATGTCACTGATGGACTTTTGCGGCCTATTGTCATTTGTAGGCTATATACGGCCACTGACAGTGAATGGATTAACGTTAAGCGGCTTATCGGCCGCTGCTGGCATTGAAAGATCATTGACCAGATGGGATGGGATGGGATGAGAGGGGTGGGGTGGGGTGGGGTGGGGTGGGGTGGGGTGGGGTGGGTGGGGTGGGGTGGGGTGGGGGTTGGGATGAGATGGGATGTTGGGATGGGAAGGGATGGGGTGGGATGGGATGGGAAGAGAAGGGACGGGATGGGAAGAGAAGGGATGGGATAAGAAGAGATGGGAAGGGAAGGGATGGGAAGGGAAGGGAAGGGATGGGAAGAGAAGGGAAGGGAAGGAGATGGGATGGGAAGGGAGGGAAGGGATAAGGGAGGGGAGGGGAAAGGGAAGGGAAAGGGAAGGGAAGGGAAGGGAAGGGAAGGGAAGGAAAGGGAAGGGAGGGGAACGGAAGGGATGGGAAGAGAAGGGAAGGGAAAGGAAGAGATGGGAGAGAAGAGATGGGATGGGAAGGGATGGGATGGGAAGGGAAAGGAAAGAATGGGAAGGGAAGGGAAGGGATGGGATGGGAAGGGAAGGGAAGGGATGGGAAGGGAAGGGAAGGGAAGGGAAGGGAAGGGAGGGATGGGAAGGGAAGGGAAAGGAAGGGAAGGAAGGGAAAGGAAGGGAAGGGATGGAGCGAAGGGAAGGGAGGGAAGGAAGGGAAGGGAAGGGAAGGGAAGGGAAGGGAAGGGAAGGGAAGGGGAGGGAAGGAAGGGAAGGGAAGGGAAGGGAAGGGAAGGGAAGGGAAGGGAGGGAAGGGAAGGGACGGGAAGGGAGGGAAGCGACGGGAAGGGAAGGGAAGGGAAGGGAAGGGAAGGAAGGGAAGGGAAGGGAAGGGAAGGGATGGGAGGGAAGGGAAGGGAAGGGAGGGAAGGGAAGGGAAGGGAAGGGAAGGGAAGGGAAGGGAGGGAAGGGAAGGGATGGGAAGGGATGGGAAGGGAGAGGGAAGGGATGGGAGGGAAGGGAGGGAAGGGATGGGAGGGAAGGGATGAGAGGGAAGGGATGGGAGGGAAGGGATGGGAGGGAAGGGATGGGAGGGAAGGGATGGGAGGGAAGGGAGGGGAGGGAAGGGATGGGAGGGAAGGGATGGGAAGGAGGGAAGGGATGGGAATGAGAGGGAAGGGATGGGAGGGAAGGGATGGGAGGGAAGGGATGAGAGGGAAGGGATGGGAGGGAAGGGATGGGAGGGAAGGGATGGGAAGGGAAGGGATGGGAAGGGAAGGGAAGGGAAGGGAGGGAAGGGAAGGGAGGGAAGGGAAGGGAAGGAAGGGAAGGGAAGGGAAGGGAAGGGAAGGGAAGGGAAGGGAAGGGAAGGGATGGGAAGGGAAGGGATGGAGGGAAGGGAAGGGAAGGGAAGGGATGGGAAGGGATGGGAAGGGATGGGAAGGAAGGGAAGGGAGGGAAGGGAAGGGATGGGAAGGGAAGGGAAGGGAAGGAAGGGAATGGGAAAGGATGAAGGAAGGAAAGGGAAGGGAAGAAGGAAGGGAAGGGAAGGGAAGAGATGGGAAGGGAAGGGAAGGGAAGGGAAGGGATGGGAAGGGATGGGATGGGATGGGATGGGATGGAATGGGATGGGAAGGGATGGGAAGGGAAGGGATGGGAAGGGAAGGGATGGGAATGGGATGGGATGGGAATGGGAAGGGAAGGGATGGGAAGGGAAGGGAAGGGAAGGGAAGGGAAGGGAAGGGAAGGGAAGGGAAGGGAAGGGAAGGGAAGGGAAGGGAAGGGAAGGGATGGGATGGGATGGGAAGGGAAGGGATGGGAAGGGAAGGGATGGGAAGGGAAGGGATTTCAAGGGATGGGATGGGAAGGGAAGGGATGGGAAGGGAAGAGATGGGAAGGATGGGATGGGAAGGGAAGGGAAGGGATGGGATGGGATGGGATGGGATGGGATGGGATGGGATGGGAATGGGATAGGGATGGGATGGGATGGGATGGGATGGGATGGGAAGGGATGGGATAGGGAGGGAAGGGACGGGAAGGGATGGGATGGGATGGGAAGGAAAGGGATGGGAAGGGATGGGAAGGGATGCGATGAGATGGGATGAGATGGGATGAGATGGGATGGGAAGGGATGGGGAGGGAAGGGAAGGGAAGGGAATGGGATGGGATGGAGGGATGATGAGATGGGATGGGATGGGATGGGAAGGGATGGAATGGAAGG
Source organism: Theodoxus fluviatilis (assembly GCA_034096865.1). Lineage (NCBI taxonomy): Eukaryota > Metazoa > Mollusca > Gastropoda > Cycloneritida > Neritidae > Theodoxus > Theodoxus fluviatilis. The sequence goes on from JAWQFJ010017787.1 coordinate 3,933, forward strand.
GAAGGGATGGGAAGGGAAGGGAAGGGATAGGAAGGGAAGGGAAGGGATAGGATGGGAAGGGATGGGATGGGAAGGGAAGGGAAGGGAAGGGGGAAGGGAAGGGAAGGGATGGGATGGGAAGGGATGGGAAGGGATGGGATGGGATGGGAAGGGATGGGATGGGAAGGGAATGGAAGGGAAGGGATGGGAAGGGAAGGGATGGGAAGGGATGGGAAGGGATGGGATGGGATGGGATGGGATGGGATGGGAAGGGATGGGAAGGGAAGGGAAGGGAAGGGAAGGGAAGGGAAGGAAGGGAAGGGAAGGGAAGGGAAGGGAAGGGAAGGAAGGATGGGAAGGAAAGAAGGAAGGGAAGGAAGGGATGGAAGGGAAGGGAAGGGAAGGGATGGGAAGGGAAGGGAAGGGATGGGAAGGGATGGGAATGGGATGGGATGGGATGGGAAGGGATGGGATGGGATGGGAAGGGAAGGGAAGGGAAGGGATGGGATGGGATGGGATGGGATGGGATGGGATGGGAAGGGAAGGGATGGGAAGGGATGGGATGGGATGGGATGGGATGGGAAGGGATGGGAAGGGATGGGATGGGATGGAGTTTAACGGCCTATCAGTCTTTGTATATTATGTAAAGCCATTAAGCACAAAAAGCAATAGAATAGTTTAGAGTAGGCGCAGATCAAGTCACGATATTCCAATTTATTCGCCTCTCGGCTTGAGAGACGCAGTGGGTCTATTCTGACCCCCAACCCATAGAAATAATCAGAGCTGGTTAGAGTAAATCCAAGTCAAGTCTAGATTTCCCTAGTTATTCGCCATTTACGAATTGTATGGGATATATATATATATATATATATATATATATATATATATATATATATATATATATATATATATATATATATATATATATATATGATGGGTCTATTCCAACCGCCAAATCGCAGAGAGACTGGTAACAAATGTGGTCTCTGTTTTTTGAATGCCATTAATAAAAAGCCAATCAAAACAAAGCTTCACTCAAAGAAAAAACTGCAACTTACCAACGTTGTCTTGTCCATTCCATGCATAAGTCCATTCTGACGATGCCAATCCCAAGAAGACAGCGTCTCGCTGACTGCCTTGCTCTGAAATGAGGAAGTCCGTATTGCACACTCTGCAAACAAACATTTTCCAACAACTGCATATGTTTCACGTGATTTCAGTCGTTGCACGAATTTTATGTAATAGCGGTGATACTTTGTGTTGACAGCGCAAGTTTATAGAAAAGTTCATTCATCGAATCGGTTGTAATTCTCTCGAAGACAGTACCAATGTTATGGGTAATTTAAAACTCTCAGCTTCAGATGGATGGATGGATGGATGAATGGATGGATGGATAGCTGGTTTTATGGATTATCAGCCTTTGAAGGCTATTTAAGGCCATTAATCACGAAAATCATTTGAATAGGTTAGAATAAGAACAAGGGAAGTCACGATATTCACCTCTTACAGAACGCATAGGGAGATGCAGTTGGTCATGTCCTACCTCGATCCACAGGGTATCAAGCAGGTGGAATACAATTTCCTTCATCAGTCACAGCCTAAATCTACGGCACATTTTATCGTCAGCTGCTGCTTGGTTTTGAACAATTCAAACATATCTATATATGGTAGATATGGTAAAACTCCATCCATCCATCATCAATCTACCATATCTCCATATATACTAGATATGGTAGATTGATGATGGATGGGTGGAGTTTTATGACCTATCAGCCTTTGTAGGCTATTTATGGCCATTGATCACGAAAAAATAAGAACTGGTTAGATCAAGCACAAGTCGTCACGATTTCCCTAGATATTCGTCTCTAACAAAACGCATAGGGAGACACGGTGGGTCTATTCTAACCCCCAATGTAGGGAGACACGGTGGGTCTATTCTAACCCCCAACCCACAGGAGGAAGCAGATACGGTAGAATTCAAAGTGCGCACCATAGAAGGCAATGTGCCAAAGATTGTTGGCGTTCTTCAAGCGTTCAACAACTAACTTTGCCATATCTCACATCAACCAAACAGCATGGAATTTGAGTTTTTAAACTTCATTTGATTTCATCAGTTATGCGACCTTTCCATCCAAATATGTTGGATTAACTTTGTGATAACTGCGCCGAGACAGGTCAAGAGCGCCATTCAGAAACATGCGATCAAGCTGACTATAGGACGGCAGTCGACATAGAAAGCAGGGAAACCGACTTGGTAAATTTGACTCCTTTCAGCATCTCCATGCAGTTTTCTTGACCTTCCTCAACCGTAGACTTCGCTCCTTATAAAATTGACTGGTGTATTTCACGGCGTCGCAGTGTTAAGATGGAGCAAGTCACAAGGAACTTGCACCACTCGCATAGACGATTTTCGCGCTAAATACATGTATGTCGTCCTTTTAAACCTTTTCCCGCCCTTGCAGTAACAGTTGCCAGTGGACGAAAGCTTGCTTGCAGCCCTTTGCAGTAACACTTGCAAGTGGATGAAAGCTTGTTCGCTTGCAGCCCTCTGCAGTAACAGTTGCCAGTGGACGAAAGCTTTTAGCTTGCAGCCCTTTGCAGTAACAGTTGTCAGTGGACGAAAGCTTGTTAGCTTGCTAGACCGGACCTTGCCTTGCAGGTAACACTGCAAGGTAGTTGCCAGTGGACGAAAGCTTGTTAGCTTGCAGCCCTTTGCAGTAACAGTTGCCACTAGACGAAAGCTTGTTAGCTTGCAGCCCTCTGCAGTAACAGTTGCCAGTGGACGAAAGCTTGTTAGCTTGCAGCCCTCTCCAGCAACAGTTGCCAGTGGACGAAAGCTTGTTAGCTTGCAGCCCTTTTCAGTAACACTTGCCAGTGGACGAAAGCTTGTTAACTTGCAGCCCTTTGCAGTAACAGTTGCCAGTGGACGAAAGCTTGTTACCTTGCAGCCCTTTGCAGTAAAAGTTGCCAGTGGACGAAAGCTTGTTAGCTTGCAGCCCTTTGCTGTAACAGTTGCCAATGGACGAAAGCTTGTTAGCTTGCAGCCCTCTCCAGCAACAGTTGCCAGTGGACGAAAGCTTGTTAGCTTGCAGCTCTTTGCAGTAACAGTTGCCAGTGGACGAAAGCTTGTTAGCTTCCAGCACTTTGCAGTAACATTTGCCAGTGGACGAAAGCTTGTTAGCTTGCAGCGCTTCGCAGTAACAGTTGCCAGTGGACGAAAGCTTGTTAGCTTGCAGCCCTTTTTAGTAACACTTGCCAGTGGATGAAAGCTTGTTAGCTTGCAGCCCTTTGCAGTAACAGTTGTCAGTGGACGAAAGCTTGTTAGCTTGCAGCCCTCTCTAGCAACAGTTGCCAATGGACGAAAGCTTGTTAGCTTGCAGCCCTTTGCAGTAACAGTTGCCAGTGGACGAAAGCTTGTTAGCTTGCAGCCCTCTCCAGCAGCAGTTGCCAGTGGACGAAAGCTTGTTAGCTTGCAGCCCTTTGCAGTAACAGTTGCCAGTGGACGAAAGCTGGTTAGCTTGCAGCCCTCTCCAGCAACAGTTGCCAATGGAGGAAAGCTTGTTAGCTTGCAGCCCTTTGCAGTAACAGTTGCCAGTGGACGAAAGCTTGTTAGCTTGCAGCCCTCTCCAGCAACAGTTGCCAATGGAGGAAAGCTTGTTAGCTTGCAGCCCTCTCCAGCAACAGTTGCCAGTGGACGAAAGCTTGTTAGCTTGCAGCCCTCTCCAGTAACAGTTGCCAGTGGACGAAAGCTTGTTAGCTTGCAGCCCTTTGCAGTAACAGTTGCCAGTGGACGAAAGCTTGTTAGCTTGCAGCCCTTTGCAGTAACAGTTGCCAATGGAGGAAAGCTTGTTAGCTTGCAGCCCTCTCCAGCAACAGTTGCCAGTGGACGAAAGCTTTTTAGCTTGCAGCCCTCTCCAGCAACAGTTGCCAATGGACGAAAGCTTGTTAGCTTGCAGACGTCGTGACGGTGCCGAGGAAAATGAGACTTTCATTAGCCCCATCACGTGTCGTCTGCGCTCGCGCGGCATGTGACGAGAATCTCGACGTAGGCATCGGGTCTACTGTGAAGGCAAGTAATGTACCACGAAGTACCAACAGCCCTTCAGCCAAAACAGGCTTCTCGAAAAGAAATCTACGGTAATAAAGTATGAAAGTTGAAGTTGGATAGGTGCCAAAGAACGGCAGGCCTTCGTCATGGATTTATTCACAGCGTGAGAAGCGAGTGCAACTGGTGAAATTATCTACACAACATCAACGTCACTCTCAAAACCACCACCCATCCCACCTCCGTCTCCCATTCCCATATCCATCCTTCACCCCCAACCCTGTCCCTATCTCTATCCCTTTCCCCACCCCCTTCCCATCCCCCACACCTCCCCACACCTCACATCCCCCTACCCCAGAAAAGTGGGCGTGAAATTGCAGCCTTGGGCTCCAGTCAGACTAAAAGAAACAATCGAGTGTAAAACGATAAACAGCCCTTCTTATCACATACATTTCAAAAAATGATAACGTTTAGTGGGGATGAGCCTTGCTGTTCAGAGTTACGCAATCTATGGTCACCATCATAAAAACTGCTGAACGTTCGTGTCCTGCAGATGAAACTGGAGGGTGAAGATGAATGAAGTAGTACGCCCTATCAAACTTAGCACGTTATGTAAGGCCACTGACTTCGGAAATCGCCGGAGGTTGTTAGCGGAAGAGGGAGTTAAGTCTCGATTCACTTGCTTATTCGCCTTGTAGGAATCGCGTAAGGAAACGCTGTGGTCAATTCTTTCTCCCAAATGCAAATGGGGTTGAATAGACTGGAGTAGAGCTTCTGTCCCTACCTCTCCCATTTCGACACAACGGCAACAAATGGACTGTGTCCATGGCATCAAAGACACGTGGAGGTTTTAGTTTACACAAGGACTCCATTTCAACCCGCTGCTCAGGTGGGTCTGTCTTGTCGTGCGCTGCGTAGAAAATCTCGTGCAAAAGACTGCGATGTCTTTTCTCTACTAGAAAATGTATTTCACTACGGAACATGTACCTGCAAGACAAGTTACGAATGACCAACGACGTACAGTCTAATGACTGCGCATGAGAACGTGCCTATGCTGCACTCTTCATTCTCTTGTAGGACGTCCCTCGCGAAGCATGACATTTTTACCGTTCTAGACTGTCGAGTGGAATATTGTCTGACATACTGTGCTACTACTGTTCTCTTATATCACACGTAGCAGATGTAGTACAAACAACGAAATGCGCAAGGGAAGAGAAAATTGATTACAGTTGCAAAACACATGAAAATTAACAGGGGGCACCTTGCAGTGCAACCAAGTACTAGTACCTCTCAAAATTAAATGGTTGTCAGTGATGGATGGATGGATGGATGGATGGATGGATGGATGGATGGATGGATGGATGGATGGATGACAGATGATGGATGGATGGATGGATGACAGATGATGGATGGGTGATGGATGGATGGATGGATGGATGGACGGACGACAGATGAAGGATGGATGGATGACAGATGATGGATGGATGATGGATGGATAGGGTCTTACCGCCTATCAGCTATCTTAGGCTATGAAAGATCATTGATCACGATATATCACTAGAGCTGGATAGAATAAGAGCAAGTCAAGTCACGATTTCCCTAGTTATTCGCCTCATACAAATCGCGTAGGGAGACGCGGTTGGTCAATCTAAACCCCCAGCCCACAGGGGGGTGGTTCTCTGTGATATGTCGGGAGAGTTGTCTCGAGGCAAAACTCCAAAAACCAGTTCTGCAACTAACTCGTCTTGCTATCCCGTCGCTTTTCAATCACCCAATAATTTAGCTCTGCGGTAAATATCGGTCAAAACCCCGACTCGTTTTTGAGCCTCTTATATCATAATAGATATTCCGGTTTTCAAAGACAGTGCTTGATTATTTACTGCCTGGCAGCATGTCAGAATTGAGTCTAAGTGGCGCCTACAAAGCATGTGTTTAGTCATAGCTGACTGAGAAGGTGACTGGTACAAGGAGGGGGAATCACGTTCGGGCAAGTCATTCCATAGTCACAGATGATCTCTCTCCAGCACAGACAATACAATGGGAGACACAGGTTGGTGCGGTTTTCTTGATAACAAAATATTAATGCATTCAACAAGCTTGCCTTCGACATCGCCAGCTTCACATGGAGTATGGAAATCTGTGTGATTTTCAAGCAAATCTGACAGCCATTTTTTCTCATCACCTGATGTTATGAGTTTTGGCTGTCCAGCTGAGAGTGCGGCAGTCGCCACGCTGTTCACGGTCGCTAATGGCGATGACTTGTCTTCACGGAATAATATCGGCATAAATTGACGGAGGATATAGACTTCGACACGGCTTTCTCGTTAAAGCAGCTTCGTGTCGTTGGGCGCTAAAATGGATATGTAAATCTATAGACTAATAGCCGTGATCCGTTCTTATAAAGTTCTCAGAACCTGGTTTAACTCTGTTTATGTGTCACTGAAGGACACGCCGAATACAGTGTTCGAGAAAAACGTACGTGTTAATGCACATGGAAGGCTACGGTTGCGGGGACACTCTGTTGAAATATTTATCATTCCTGCGTATTCCACACACACCACAAACACATCCAGTTTTCAGTCGGGTACTGAGCCTTTATCGCAGGTCTAAAAATAAATAGAAGAGAAATTTAAAAATTTAAAAATCGAGAAAAACGGGATTCGACTACCATGGCCTCTGCAGGAGACTTACTTCCCGGAGTTAGGGGGGTCGAGCTAGAAAAAAGAGGGAGTGGATGAAGGGGAAAGAGAAAAGACCAGCGACCGCCATTTACAGCACATCAAGCTGGGTACCTGGGGAGATCGCCATCACAGACACTGTTCATGCGAGAATAATTTCGCTTGAATTAGTCTCCGAGCTGAATGCTTGGTGGTGGCGGCTCCACTGCTCCCGGACAAAGTGCGGGCTGCCACCGACGGTCGGGTACGCGGTCCATGACAGGCAGCCCGCCACCCCAAATTGGATTGCACCCGTGCTGCCTGTGCAAAGCGAACCGGGCAGACAGGAATGCGTTTTATAGGACTCTTCAAGCCAGACCCCTCCCAGGTGCCTCGCCTTACTGCTCTCTTGCCACCCCCCTTCACACACACACCCTCACCCCCTGTAGCTGTCTCTGCTGTGTTCTCTCCACAAGTTCCTTCCCCCTTTACCCAGCGCCCCCCCCCCCCCCCCCAATCTCTACCCCTACCACCCCCTTCCAACCTCCACGGCTCACTCCAGTGGTCGTATCTGTGGGAAATGCTGGAGACTGGTCCCTAAGTCCGTACTTTCACACCCCACGCCTCATTTTTCCTCGTCGTCCGTATCCATAACTCAGCTCCAACATCCTCTGCAACAGTCCATGCCCCCACCCCACACCCCAACAAGCTTCACTTTCCCTCGTTGTCCGTACCCATAACTCAGCTCCAACATCCTCTGCAATAGTCCATGCCCCCACCCCACACCCCAACAAGCTTCACTTTCCCTCGTTGTCCGTAGCCATTATTCAGCTCCAAGATCCTCTGCAACAGTCTATGCCCCCCACCCCCCACCTCACCCCACCCACCCTACACCAGTGCTTGTACCACTGGGAAATGTTGCAGACGCTTCCCAAGTTCGGGATTTTCCCAAACCAAGCTTCATCCACCTTCACTTTTCTTTGTTGGGCGTCTCCAATGTCAGCTCCAATGTTCCCCTACTTTTCGCTAACCCTCCACTCCCATCCCCCGACCCACAGCTCCAGCCCCCAAGCTGCACTTCACTCCCGGCTCCACTTGTCATACCGACAAGATGTGCTGGAGACTCCTGGCCAAATACGTTTTGTCACAGCATCCCAACCAAACTGCCTACACTTTTCCTTTCCACAAGATCTCTCTTCTTTTTCATATTCCCAGCGTATCATCTTCTCCAGCACCCCCCACCCCCACACCTACCCCCACCCACCTACGCACTCTCGACACCCCTGACTGCAACGTCCTTTATGCAAGAGGTGCTGAGTCAAGGGGAAATGGCCTTCCTGCCGGCTATTGCCTCAGTGCAATAGCCACTGAGGAGGGACGATGTGGGAATTAGACGCGGTTTTCGGGGATTCTACCGGGGATATGCAGCGCCATTTCTCCCTTTGTACCTACGGCGAGACGTCCCCTGCAGCTTGGTGAGGGAACAGGTCGTCGTCTTGGCCCAAGGCATGGCGTGAGAGGACGATAAGTTCATACCGAGGAGAGAAGGTCTGCGTTTTTCATTGTGTCGGCAGCACTGCGTGACCCGAAACAGCTAATGGACTGAAATGGGCAGTTAAGATTATCTCAGCTCAATCGCGATTGGTAAGCACACATTCAAGCACATTATCTTGATGTCGCCCTGAAGAATGCGTCTAATTCAGTCCAATGATGAGCTTGATCAGCCATTTTCGCACAACTGAGAATGGAGGCGAAAACAGGTTCCATCCTCTAAACTTCTTGCATTGCCAAATCACAGACAAACGGCGGGACCAGTTGTCGTGAAGGAAGCTGTGCGACAATTCATGTATATTTTTTTCTTTGACCGCTTTTTGCGTGAGGAATCTGTGAGGATTCGTGTATATTGTCGACTGCAGCGACTTCACGCATTATTCATCAGGACAGTCAGAGCACGTAGCTAATTTGACGTTAAGTCCCCTTAAATGACTAGTTGGAGCTTAGAAACAACAACAACGCTATTTTCCCGTGCCATTTCAGAAAATGCAGTAAATTGCTTGTTAAGTTTGATTTCAGGTTATAAAATGATCCATTATTATTTTTCAATGACAGTCTGCAGAAATAATTAGAAAGCACGTTATTCTAAACGATCTCTGACCAACTGGGCTGCCTGAAGCCCAACGTGGCGGACCCCAGAACATCCGTTCTTGTATTGCACACGGAAGGAGAAGTTATCGCATTCTGTCGAGTGGCCTGCAGAAACATACAGCGCTTGCGTAATTAATGCATATTAAGAACTGACCAGAGAAACTTCCGCGTGTGGTAGCAATTTTTTTTGCAAATACATGAATGTGCTTTTAAAATGTCCTCCTTTTGTTGAGACCTTTCTCAAACCGTGTAGTTTCCGCACCCCCACCCCCACCCCTTTCTCTCTCTCTCTCTCTCTCTCTCTCTCTCTCTCTCTCTCTCTCTCTCTCTCTCTCTCTCTCTCTCTCTCTCTCTCCACATCAAAAGTGGGCCACAGGTGAGGAGCAGAGGATGACGGGAAAGGAGAGGGCGAGGGGAATGCTGGGAAGACACGGGATCCCTGTGGGGCCATATCGAGAGCGAGGCTAATGGAGGGGCCAGCGCTAATCCCCCCTCTACACCCTAGTCCCAGACCTGCACCCACAGTTGCCCCGCCACTCTGAGAGAACGTGCAATCTGCACAGGCTGCCAGAGAGGCTGCCACAAAGATTGCCATGGCTACTAGAAGATTCCACCAGGGAATCAGAAGCAGGCAGCCCTGAGCCCGATTAGCCCCAAACAATTTGGCAGCACTCGAAAGCAGTCCAGCTCGTTCCAGAACAGTTTTCCGCCTGATCCGTTTGCACTCGGTGGTTTGGACATAGGGATGGCTTTGGTCATGGCACGAGGGAGTCGGTGCGCGAAAGTGGATCGTGGTAATATTGAGGAAGAGATGAAGTTGGTCCCAACCAGGGAATGTAAGGGGAAATGCTCTCCAGGGAAAATGAAGGATAGACAAAACTAGTCGTGCCGCCATGGCGACAGAATGATTTGGAAAGCTGCCTTCATAATTACGATTGCCACGATAAGAAAGGTGAATAGGGAAATGGAGAGAGAGAGAGAGAGAGAGAGAGAGAGAGAGAGAGAGAGAGAGAGAGAGAGAGAGAGAGAGAGACAGACAGACAGACAGAGAGAGACAGAGAGAGATAGAGAAACAGAGAGAGATAGAGAAACAGAGAGAGAGAGACAGAAAGAGTGAGATACAGAGTAAGACACATAGAGAGGAAGAAGGCAGGCAGGCAGGCAGGCAGGCAGGCAGGCAGGCAGGCAGGCAGGCAGGCAGGCAGGCAGACACACGGGCAGATACACGATCAGGCAGGTAGAAAGACAGACGGACAATTATCAGCACGCGCCCATACGCACCCACACACATGCATTCACTTGCTCATACATACACACACACATAGAAACACACACGCACACACAGACACACACACACATAGAAACACACACGCACACTCGCACGCCGAGGAACAGAAAGAATGTTTCGAAAGGCGAACGTTGGTAGGAGCAGGGAGGGAGCCAAAGAGAACTGGAAAGATGGCTGGCGGATGAATAGATATTCTAGCAAACAATAATCAGAAGGTGCGATGATCGACAGACTCCAATGCAAATTAAGAAAGGTCAGTAAAACGAATAAAACCTAACGTTTTGTCGGTACACTTGTCCAAAGACATGGTATAAAGTTTTAAAAGAATCTATCAACGATTCGCTACTCAAGCCGGGCTTGCTAGTTTTCCCTTTCCAGCTGACGTTTTAACGCGTCCGTGGTGAATGTGGCTTTAAGGTGTCAATGTCCAAGGGAATGACCAGTTGTTTCGTCCCAGTGGACCTGGCAATGACCACCCTAACACTTCAGCCACACCAGGAATAGGCTGCCAGATTTAGAAACACATAGGAAAATCGTCAAACGGCCCTCAGCGGCTCAGATTCATGAGGAAAAAATCTCATCATGCCACTGTCAAATTCCCTCTAGACACGGTTATGTCCCCTGTTTTGACCACCCCCATCACCAGGGGGCATTTCAATACGGCCACTGCCGACAGCGCCGCCTACAGGGCGTGATGCATGGAGGTCAGGGCACGGTTAATGAAGCTGTCGAGCGGCCACTTCGTTTCGATCACCTGTGACTCCCTGTGCCTGCACGTGTTCCCCCATCCTGGCCACCATCTTTTTCCTCCCTGCCCTCCACAGTGCCTGTCCGCTGTATTTCGCCCCACCGTCTCCTACCATCCTCCCCTCCCACGTCTCCTACCATCCTCCCCTCCCACGTCTATTTCTCTGTCCATGTTCCTTTGACATTGCCTTTAGTACCTTTGTACTTCCACAAGAGAACATAATCATCTAGGCGTTCCTTCTTGCCTTCTTGCTTGATTCGTCTACAATGCCCAATTATTCTTCTCAATCTTTCAACATGATCGCACACATACCCGAACACATGCATGTACACACGCGTAAGTGCATGCTGGCACATTTACGTACGAATTTATACTTGTATTTCGCTCATTTGCACACTCCTTATATCCATCGTCACGTGTCCGTACCTTAGAGTTCCCTTCTCTCAACCAGAACGATCTTTATTCTTTACCCTCCAGGTTTACTGGAGGTCCTACAGACTTTATCCCTCCAGGTTTACTGGAGGTCCTACAGACTTTATTAGTCTGTCTGTGTGTGTGTCTGTCTGTCTGTCTGTCCCGTCTCCACGGCCTATATCTCAAAAACTACTGGACGGATTTCCTTGAGATTTTGCACACTGACTGGAAGTTAGGTCCCATTCAATATTATCAAATTTTCAGAATCGAGGTTTGAAAAGAAAGTGACTTTTTTACATTTTGGTGTTTCAATGAAAACGATTCAACAGACTCCATTTTGCAAAATCTGTGACGTTATCATTTGACGTCGAATAATGTGACGTCATTTGCGAGGAGATTTTTGAAGGAGGGTGAATAGAATAGAATAGAATAGAATTCTTCGGCTTGCTTAGGCGTCCAGGGCCTATCGCCGATTCTGGTAGTTCTCTGGCTGTATTTTTATTGTTCTTATGGATACTAGCTGGTCTTTTACCAGGCCTAGTATGTCCTCAGATGTCTTAGGCCGCGAGGCCTTTATCTGATCTTTTGATCAGTACTTATGGCTACTCTCACTTTTTACTACCCTAGTTCTAACGATCTTAAAAGATCGTGCCTATTCTCTATACTTTTCTTCCGGTGGCTTATGAGTGGCAGAGAGTGGTATACGTGGCAACAGCAGCGGGTGGCCAACATCATCACAGTACATGTAGTCTTTGAACATCGTGTCAATTCTTTTTTTGAAGCTGTTTAATGACGAACACTGAATTTGAGAACACTGGTAAAGGAGAAAGAATTATCCCTCATGGTTTACTGGAGGTCCTACAGACTTTATCTGTCTGTGTGTGTGTGTGTGTGTGTGTGTGTGTGTGTGTGTGTGTGTGTGTGTGTGTGTGTGTGTGTGTGTGTGTGTGTGTCTGTCTGTCTGTCTGTCTGTCTGCCTGTCCCGACTCCACGGCTTATATCTCAAAAACTACTGGACGGATTTCCTTGAGATTTTGCACACTAACTGAAAGTTAGGTCCGATTGAATGTATCAAATTTTCAGAATCGAGGTTTGAAGAGAAAGTGGTTGACGGTCGTAATACGATTTTTTCCATTCATGGTCGAAACTTCGGCTTCGCTGGCTTCGAGATCGTTTTCGCCTTGCAGACGACTGCTTCGTATTCAAATCATCACTGCAAGGCAGCGCGAAATTGACCGAAGTCGATTAAAAAAACTCGTATTCATACACATAATAAACCAATTCGATTTTCTTTCTCAGATTATTCAGACTTTCTCCGATTATTTCGACCGTAAGATAGCAGTGATTTGACATTCGGCGTCACCGTGTCATGTGACGGTGATAGTTTCGTCTGCAACTCGCACTTACGTTATGGTTGAAGTAGATTGATGTTTACTTCGTCCGCTGAATGCTGTCAAGACTAATGCTCGAATGAATGAAGTATGATTTCCTAATTTTTCAGGATTAATACAAATGTATATCAAATACATCAGTTCAATTTAATCGAGTCAATTAATCGAGTACATGTCCACTAGGTCAAAAATGTGTTGAGTGGAACGCAAGTCAGAAAAGTTACACTTGCAGTCTAAACAACAAAATGAATACAGTGTTTGTATTGAAAAATCAGGTCAATCTTTTCGTCGTTTGGTTCCACGACAAGAGTATGAAATCTTGTTTCCAGCGAGATTAGGAGCTTCTGCAAACATGGCTGACAACGGTCAGAATGGTTATAGTTGCTTGATTTTTTCCTTGTCAAAACTTGTTATACCTTCAGATTGTAACCACCATAAGATTTTCTGCAACTTTTCAAAGCAAATCTAGCCTAAAAACCTACCAGTTATGCATCGTGTTATCAGGATTGACTCGTTGCTTGTAGAACGACGGTACTCGGTAGCAGTACCACACATGCACATGTCTGGTGTGAACATCTATAAAGTATAATACACTTCCTCCTCTGTGTGACTGTGTGAGTGTTAATTCAGCGTCTATGACATGCCAAAGGAAAACAAAACATGTCATAATAGGAGCTTTCCTGAACCTATCCATCATGTTTTAAATATATGGTCGATTGTTCCTGGGCCAATAGCTTAGAAATGGATTTACATGCTTTACAAACACTCCATCATAGCAATTCTCTAATGGCTCAGCTGGTAGAGCGTTCGTCTCTTGGTCATGCATGACCAGGTTTGATTCTGCGCTGAAACTTTTTTTTCTTCTCTTTTTTCGAGAGGTTGTGGGTTCGAACCCGACCTGGGTTTTTGTGTTTTTATGTGTGTGTGTGTGTGTGTTTTCCCCCTCTTTTCTGGAGAGATTGCGGGGTCGAACCCGATCTTTTTTTACATTTTTGACTCACATGCGAAGCAAAAGTGAGTCTATGTACTGAGCCGTGTCGTCCGTCCGTCCGTCCGTCCGGGCGTCCGTCCGGGCGTCCGTCCGTCCGGGCGTCCGTAAAAAACTTAAACGTTGGATTTTTCTCGGAGACTATTAAGTCTATCAACACCAAATGTGGCATGATGGTGTATGATGACAAGGCCTCAAAAAACATACATAGTGACTTGACCTTGCTTCAAGGTCAAGGTCACAGGAGCCATAAATGTGGTCTCAAAAACAGTCATTTTTCACATTTTCCCAATTTTCTCCCACGTTATTGAGAATAGCGACCTTAGCTACAAGTGGTATATAGGTCAAAGCAAGCCCTATCTTTTGATACCAGTTTGGTTGACCTTGCTTCAAGGTCAAGGTCACAGGAGCTCTTCAAAGTTGGATTGTATACATGTTTTGAAGTGACCTTGACCCTGAACTATGGAAGATAACTGTTTCAAACTTAATAATTATGTGGGGCACATGTTATACTTTCATCATGAGACACATTTGGTCACATATCATCAAGGTCAAGGTCACTTTGACCCTTATGAAATGTGACCAAAATGGGGTAGTGAACCACTAAAAGTGGCTATATCTCATGGTAGAAAGTGCCAATAAGCACCATTGTGCTTCCTATGTCTTGAATTAACAGCTTTGTGTTGCATGACCTTGGATGACCTTGACCTTGGGTCAAGGTCACATGTATTTTGGTAGGAAAAATGTGTAAAGCATTTCTTTGTGTATGATGTCATTGGTAGGTTTAGTTGTTTGACCTTGACCTTGAAGGTCACCTGAAGGTCAAGGTCATATAAAGGTCAAGGTCAAGCATGTGAGTCGTATGGGCTTTGCCCTTCTTGTTTTTTAAATATGCCAAAACCTGGAGGTTCAGCGCCAGCGGTTTTTATTAGTCTGTCTGTGTGTCTGTCTGTCTGTCCCGTCTCCACGGCCTATATCTCAAAAACTACTGGACGGATTTCCTTGAGATTTTGCACACTGACTGGAAGTTAGGTCCCATTCAATATTATCAAATTTTCAGAATCGAGGTTTGAAAAGAAAGTGACTTTTTTACATTTTGGTGTTTCAATAAAAACGATTCAACAGACTCCATTTTGCAAAATCTGTGACGTCATCATTTGACGTCGAATAACGTGACGTCATTTGCGAGGAGATTTTTGAAGGAGGGTGAATAGAATAGAATAGAATAGAATTCTTCGGCTTGCTTAGGCGTCCAGGGCCTATTGCCGATTCTGGTAGTTCTCTGGCTGTATTTTTATTGTTCTTGGCCCGTATTCACGACGGCGATTTATCTTTTTAACACTCGATTTATCTCCTATCCCCGATTTATCTTGACTTCGGTTTAAATTCTCCTATTCATGACGGCGATTTAGCCCTAAACTCGCGTCAAAGCAGAGTGTTAAACTATTCTCCCGAAGTCGGCAAGATAAATAGATAAACCGGGGTTATCGAGAGAGGCAAGATGGCAGCGATTGTGCTTAAGAAACGAATTCATGACAATCTGTTAAGGAAAAACCGAGTATTCCGAGACCGAAGGCACCCGTTAGAAGTATTTAATGATGAAGAGGTGTTCAGAAAGATTCGATTCCATCGAAAGGAAATCTTGGCCATCACCGACGAGATCCATAAAGAAATCAGTCGAACCCAGAATTATTCAAAGGCACAGCAACCGAAAGAATGACGTCGTCAGGCAAGTCCTTCTTGCGCTTAGATTTTATGTAAGCGGCGCATTTCAGGACCAACACACTCATTTCGGTTTCACTGAAGTTTTTTGCCCTTGCCTTTCTCTCTTTTTTCTTGCTAGCCATTTTTTTCTATCTACTCCACGTATTTAGATATAGATCAGTGTCTACGCGAAGAAAACACAACGTAACCACGGTAACCACACACGGTGTGTGCGTGAATCACTGAATGAGTACGAATGCACATGTCTGGGTTGAACATCTATAATACACTTCCTCCTCTGTGTGACTGTGTGAGTGTTAATTCAGCGTCTATGACATGCCAAAGGAAAGCAAAGCATGTCATAATAGGAGCTTCCTGAACCTATCCATCATGTTTAAAATATATGGTTGATTGTTCCTGGGCCGATAGCTTAGAAATGGATTTACATGCTTTACAAACACTCCGTCATTGCAATTCTCTAATGGCTCAGCTGGTAGAGCGTTCGACTCTTGGTCATGCATGACCAGGTTTGATTCTGCGCTGAAACTTTTTTTTCTTCTCTTTTTTCGAGAGGTTGTGGTTTTGTTGTGTTTTTATGTGTGTTTTCCCCCTCTTTTCTCGAGAGGTTGCGGGTTCGAACCCAATCTTTTCTTAAATGCCAAAACCTGGAGGTCCCTTCTCTCAGCGCCAGCGATCTTTATTCTTTACCCTTTCCCAAACTCGTGTAGTTGTAAACGACGTTTCTGGGAGTTTAACAATGCAATATATTGATGAATGTGTTGAAAATTGAGGTTGTTAAACAAGTATGTAGGTAAAGAGGCTTAATTTTAATAATTCGATTGTTCTTTTCACCGATGAACGAGTACACAAACCGTTTGTCTTCGTGGACCATTGCTCCCTGGATCTAGCATCCTCACCTCAGCGGAAAAACTCTTATGGGTAAACGGTACGTCATCATGGCAATGCGAGTGAAGATGAAGGTGAAGATGAATGGAGTTTTACGGCCTATAATGTCAGCTTTTAAAGACTATGTAAGGCCACTGATTACGAAAATTACCAAAACTGGTTAGTCAGAGCGAATCAAGTTTCAAATCCCCCAGTTATTCGCCTTTTACGAATCGTGTCGAGAGTCGGAGTGGAATTTCCTTCACTCCCCCACCCCTACAACCCTCCCCCCTCCCCAAACCACCAGAGGTACTACTAGAGTGAGGGACTTCTGAATGGCCATCTCCTCACACAGTTCGTCGTTGTGGGGCTGACGGAAGTGAAGACGAGGACCTTTCATGAACAGGGTTGTGAGGTGTGGGGGCATGTCTGACACGTCCGAACTGACTGACTTCTGGTCATGCTCTGCCTTGACTTCCTGCCCCCACGTTCTTTGCCCCCCTCCCCTTCCCTACGTCCTCTGTCCTCTCCCTTTTCCTCAACACCCCCTTCCCTTTTCCGCTCTTGCCCTCCAAGCCCCCGCGAGGCGCTATGCTCCCCTTTGCCAACCTTCCCTCTCCTCCTTTGCGTAGCTTCTTACTGGCTTGCTTACTGGGGGCCGATGTACCGAATACGTCGTAGCTTCTTTTTTTTTCCTTGCCAGAATTGTGGGTCGTCAGGGTGGGGGAGTGCAGAGTGGCAGGGGGTCAGATCATGTGGGGTGGGGGAGGGGAGGGGGAAGGTTGTGGAGGGGAAGGGTGGGGGGTGGCGGGACTTTGAAAGATGGAGGAGATGGGGAGGCAGCCGGCGGGAGGTGGGAGAGCTGACACGATAATTGCAGCAACACACTCTCTCCCCCTCCCCCGCCACCGGCTCCACTCCGCGCCGGGGCCAGATTATTAAAAATATCATATTCTATATGGAGCACGTGATCGCGGGTTCGTCACGTGACCTTTTGCCGCCGCTCGGCGCGGGCGCTCAAGTGTGAAAGTTCGGCGTCATACAGTTTTTCTTTCTGCCCTCCTCTACCCTTTTACTCCACCACCCCCCACCCACCCCCACCCCCAATTTTTCTCCTCTCCCCCACCCTCTTCGCGTGCTCTCTCCCAGAGCTCCTTTCCCCACCCCTAGCCTTTCCAATTCCTTCCCGTCCCCCCTCCCCGTACCGTCCGTCTCCCCCCTCCCCCTTTTTTCTTTGGCTGTACGTATGTAAGTTATTTGAACTTGTTTCCTCTCGGCATTCGTTCGCGCCCTCATCTTGGTCAAAGGACTGCTATCGCCCACTTATCGCTTCTTGCCTTGCTCTCGCCATCGCTTCCCTCACATCTCGCCCGGCAACATCGCTACAGAAGTTGCTCTCCTTCCTTAGCCAAGTTCTGACGTTGCCCCAAAGTTTCCCATCTTTGACCGCATCCGTTTTTTCGAGTGAGTTGCAATGTGGAAGGTCTTGAGAGAGCGGCGATGAGTCACAGCTAATATCGTGGTGCAAAGGATGCCTTGATGCAGAGGAGTGCAGTCATGATTGCAATCACAGCGGGCAAAGAGTGTGCAGTGCTGATAAAACGGTCAATGTAGCACAAAAGCGGTGTAGTATCTGAGGTATGAGCACTCATTTAAATAAAGCGTTAAATTGGAACACTTCGGAATGCCTACGCTATCGTAAAGAACATTGTTTCTCGCCACACGAATAAAGCAAGTACTTGCTTTTAATAAGTTCAAAAGGCTTTAAAGAGGATTTCAGTTTTGCGAAATTATCTTTTGAAAACGTGTCACTAGTAGATTCGGGCTTCAATCAATCAGAAGTTGTGACGTTTGAAATCTTAAGCCGTACGAGGGAAACACAAATCAAATTTCCAGCCAATATTACTGTGATGAGTTGAATTCGAAGAACTCTGCTCATAGTCCGCTGACGATAGTGCTCTCCCTGCATTCTGAATTCCCCATTCTGTTTGCACTCCTTTCCATCCGCCCGACTTGCCTCCCACTCCAACCCCCATCTCCCCCCAATCCATTTCTCCCACAACTAATTTCATCATCACTCGTCATCACTGCGTTACTCACGGGTCCTGCTTGCGCAAGAGACTCAAGACCACTCCTGTTGGTGCCAGCAAGTACAAGCTTGCTCCGGCAGTGTGCACCTCCGTCACAGAGTTCTGTCCTCTACAACGCTAGGCTGCATCCTGGACTGGAGACCGCGACGGGGCCGAAACGCTCCTCGGCGCATAGGAGAGCTCCACTAAGGGGAAGACAACTCCCCAACAGAGGGCTCATCTGTCGCGCGTCTGACGCGACACTGACGGGGCTAATTAGAGCTGAAAGTGCCGCTTTGTGGTAATTGGGAGCCAGGCCCAAGATTCCGCAGCCCCCTGCCGGGATGGCAAGCTGCTGCTTGTCCTCGTCTCTCCAGGAGGGGAAGAGGAAAGAAAAAGAGGGGTGGGAGGGGGACGGGGTAGGGGGGGCGAGGGGTGAGGTTTTTGTTGACTCTCGCGGAGGCGCCATCAGGGCGTCTGGCCCCGGCAGACCAAGGACGCCGCAAGGTCAAGGATGTCAGCTGACTGTGATGACGATGCACGACCTTGAGTGACTTGTGATGACATCAAGCAACACCTTCAGACAGAGCACTCAGAGCTTTGGGACTGGGAACAAGCCTATGAGTGCTACAGTCTAATGGGAAACGCCTTGTCTGTTCTTTCCAAACAAAGAATCCCAATATTTGGTGAGAGGATTTTAGGAAAGAACGAGGGGCGGGGATGAAGTCAGACGTAGATGTAGATGGGGGTGGGGCTTCGTTGCGAATCAAACCGAAGAACACGACGACGTACATTGTGCGAAGAGTCTGACTCAGCCACAAGGAAAGTGAGAGAAGCATATTCTTGCAAACAGTATAAAAAGAAAAGAAAAGAAAAAGACTGCTCACGCAATTAAGTCGTCGTAGGATTAATTAGATCAAAGAAAAACTCGTTCTGCTGCAATTATTGGACTCAGATTTGATGAAGAAGAAATGTCCAGTCCGTGGGCCCGATGGAAGAAGTGAAACGTTGACACACTGACAAAGCCGTGGTATAACGTACAATTCGAGAGATGAAACAAACTTATGCGAAATTCAGTCACGATCGTCTTGGACCATACAAGAGATCTTCAGAATAAGTTCAGAATCTCTTGACAAGAGGACGATTCAGTCTCACCTGCTAACAACACTATTACCTCACAGCTGTTATGAGGGGATGTCATCAAGTATTGAGCGCATCCTTCATTGGAAGCGGTCTAGAAAAAGCGCCGTGCACAACAAGGGCGAAGGAAAGTCATGCAACAGCCTGAGACTGTGTCGACCCCGAGACACCTTGGAGTGCTCGTCATTGCTGACCAAGTGCTCAACCACCGTGCAACATTTCTGTGTCAGCAACCCGCATTGCATTTTTAAACAGCTGGATATGATACAGGATAGTATAAAAAGCAGTTTAGGAGGTCACTCTTGCGGTAAGTTTTGCTCTACAAAGTTTCTAAGAACATGCCGCTGCATCTAAAGATAGCTACTTCGCTGTGTGTTTTGCACCAAGATGATGGACTGGTTCTTACTTGCTTACTTCTTTAAAAACAATTCGGAGATGTTAACAAATCGTTAGAGACCCGTAATTATCTGCACTATCAACTAAACATCTTGATATCATCTACTAAAAACGTTGATATTAACAGGAGAAGCAATTGGTGTCGCTAACACAGAGACTCACACGTATCTGATACTTGGCACTGGAAATCCATCGAAGTACGACATAGAATGGGTAACTACGCGATGACTGAACACACAAACCCCCTCAAAGAATAGCGCATTTCCGTAAACAAAAGCAACACATAAGCACAATGTGATGAAGGTCTATATCGACGTATTCCAAAATATACAAACCCATGCCACGGGCATGGTGAGGATACTGGCGGCATGTTCAAACATTTTCTTACGAGAAGTATTGAAGTGGCAACTCACCGGTCTGGTCTCTTGCGCTTCACCTAGCCTTTCTCAGCCGAGAGTGGAGGTACGCACTGAGAACTCGTGGAGACCCTAGACTCCTGCTGATCCCGTCTACTCCCACTGTCCCAGTCCAAGTGAGTGTCTGGCCAGGTAGGACGGCCGCCCTGTATTTGTAGGAGTCAGAAAGCCTTCGGGGGTCCCCACGTCACAGGACGATGGTCATCCATAGCCCGCCCATTGTCCGCCCATTGTCACCACTCGATTTCCATCACCTTCACTGCTGCGCGTTATCCTTCTCTCTCTCTCTCTCTCTCTCTCTCTCTCTCTCTCTCTCTCTCTCTCTCTCTCTCTCTCTCTCTCTCTCTCTCTCTCTCTCTCTCTCTCTCTCTTCCCTCTGGCTTCTGCTCTCTTCCCGTCCGCTCTAATCTGTAATGGCTCCTCCGATAACGTCTGATTGCAGATTGAAGAGAGCAGCTCGCCGTAAATGTCACGCTTGAAATAGCATGTCCCTCTGTCGCTTTCTTTGGCAATGACCGTCACTGTCAGGTCCTGGCAAGGATGCGTGGCTGCATTCTGTAAACCCGAGTCCGCAGTATTGACTCTGGCACAGTTCGCAATGAATGCGTAATAGGCTTGACCCTTCGCATTACAGCCTTGCGCCAAATATAGTTCGTTCTGATACTATTTTTCTCTCCACTTTTTACAGAAATCATTCAGATGTCAAAACTTGTTTCCATTTCAACACAAACATTTTATTGTATCGAATAAACGTTAGTTTGTTGTCTCAACAAGAGTAAGTTAAGTTTTGTGCGAAATAGTCT
>JAWQFJ010017787.1:32500-37500 GCA_034096865.1 Theodoxus fluviatilis
ACGTCATGCCAGCTGCGCTTTATGTTGAAGGAGTTGGATTTTCGATTACATGTATACTTTGATGTCCGTTTGGTGGTTCGGTTTACGTTTTCCGTTCCCTTTCAATCTTCTTTCATCTAACGAGGACCTCTCTCTCTCTCTCTCTCTCTCTGTCTCTGTCTCTCTCTCTCTGTCTCTGTCTCTCTCTCTCTCTGTCTCTGTCTCTCTCTCTCTGTCTCTGTCTCTCTCTCTCTCTCTCTCTCTCTCTCTCTCCCTCCCTCTCTCCCTCTGTGTGCGCGTGTGTGGTGCGTGCGTGTGTGCGTGTGCGTGTGCGCACGTGTGTGCATGTGTGTGTGTGCGTGCGTTTGTGTGTGTGTGTGTGTGTATGTATGAGATACTCATCCACGCGTTCGGTTCACTTGTTCCCGCGCTAACTCCTGCATGCTTTATATTTCAGCCTTTCGCCTTATTCTCGGTGGGTCTTTTGTGAACATTTGTCAATAAGCAGAATCTCGTACATTTCTCCGTCGACGAATTTTCCTTTTTTTCAATTTTTTTTAACTTACCTGTGCAGACCACGTGTAGAGCAGCGTAATTCAATGTGCTGCAGTTTGATAATTGTTTTCCTCTTCTGTTTTTTCTGCAATGATTGTCCAAAACTTGTTAGCAGATTAAACCTCTTTCAGGTTTTATATGAATCAGTTGTTTAAAAGCTGCAGCTAATCAAATCTGCTGATAACAAACGCAGGGCTGTTTAGTCGACACAAACAAACGTCCTTTACTTTATATATCTGTTGAATACAGCAGCTTGTGTGCACCTTGCGCTCGTCCCTAATGAGTCTGATACTACAATCTTATATCACCTTTTCTGCGTGCAAAAACGAACCATTCTGCTCTGCGTGCATTCTTTACTACCGTTGTTATTTAATGCATCATTTGAGACAAGCAATTATCTAAAGGCGTTCCAAACAGAGGTTGCATTAAAAAAAACTGTGTGCAAAAGGGCACACCCTATCCAGACAAAGATCGAATTACATATACTTGTAGTTGTCAGAATTAATTGGAAGGGTTCTGCAGGTGTTGCGGAGTGGTTCGATGAGACATAATTCAACAGACGACTGGCATGGCGAGGTGAGCTTGTGTTGACCTTGTGCATGCTTGGATCCACCCATCTCCTGGACAAGACAGGACAAGGTGACTTTCACAACGACAGGTCATATTTTAACATCGTTGCCCGCATTGTACATGTATGTCCCCTGTTTTAGTGGCAACTTCCAGTATTTCCTTACAGGTGAACAAAAATGAGTTGACAATGCAAATTGTTATCCTTCGGATGGTTGATCAAACGATTCTTGCAACGCCCGAAGCATTTTAACGGTAGATTGATCAGGGAGCGCACTGAAGTGTGGGAATTATGGGTGGGCGAGTAGGAACATGTTAAATACTTTAATCCCAAAGTTCATATGTCTGTAGAGTACGATATTGACTACAGTCATTATAATAAATGGGCAGACTGCGTTTTTAAGCCTGCAGCCCCCTCCCCCAACTCCATGCGGTGAGTATGGTGACTATTGTCAGTCAAAGGACGACATCGATCTCGGACGGTTTCCAGTCAGATAGAGCCACATTTCCATGCGTCCTCCTGATGGGGACACAAAGATGGCACGAGAGGTCATCAGGGCAGCATAGTGCGAGACCCTTGATCTTGGACAGACGCACAGCTCCCACTTCACAAAGCCTGCACCTTCTGCCATTAGCCCGGTGTCTACCCCACGCAGAGCTCCGTGTTATTTTTGCCTGGACGACTCGACGTCCCCGTGTGACGTCCGTGCATGGCCGTCCAGGCGGCAAATGAAAGAGCCGTGGACTTGGGACACGATCGTCGGAGGTCGACTGGGGCGACGGCGTCTGCCGCCATTGTTGTCCAGGAGTCAGCGCCGTGCAAATCCATAGCCAGGGACTGGAGTGACTGTGATCTCCAGAGATCTGTGGCCGCAGCTTACCGCCAGTATCGAGCAATCCATCCCAGCTTTAGATCTTCTGCACGTGTAAAATGCGAAGCAGAGAGTGAAGATTTTGGTTATGCACTGCGGGCAAATGGCGGCACAAGTTTGCAACAATTTAAAAAAAAACTGAATTGAGCTTTAGTGCCAGCTTTTCAAGAACAACTTATTGGCTTTCCGGCAGTCATATACATGTATACGGAGCTTGAAGTGCCAGGGCCATTTCAATATTCCTTTTCGCCTTCGATCGCCTTTGCATTTATGTGTCTTCTGCATTCCCGATTAATTTTTTTCTTAAACCTTTGCACATTAAACGCGTGGGTTGTGTTTTTTAATATTCTAATTCCGATTGTTTTCAAGTCTTTTGTGAGAGATCAAGAGTTCTCTGGCATGTTCAACTCCTTGCAGAGAACGCCCGTCTATATCAATTGTTTCTGTTTTTGATGAAAAAGTTCTGTTTTTTCTTGAGCACCACTTGAATGAACAAGTAATTCTACTACATTCGTGAGATAGCACCAATTTAATGCTTCACCAACAAAAAATGCAGCGTAACCTTTTAATACAGCGCCTGTTACTGCCTCGTCTCAATTTTCCCGTCTCTTCCAGTTTCAGCATTTATGAATCCAACTGACAACGGACTGTTCCAACCAAGGCTGTCAATGATTCAGTGTAATCCAGTCTTTCCGATCTTCGTACAAACCATCTGTATTCCTGCCTCTCCTCTACTTCTCCTACTCACATTCTACTTTACTTTCTGTGCTCTCCATTTCTCCTACGATATGTTCGATAAAACTTTTTTTTTCTCAACTGTAGAAGTATTCCACTGTTCCGTATGTCATAGTCTGTGCGTCTTTCACGTGTGTTTCAAACTATTGCCATGTTATTTTCTGTTCAACACCATTTCTTAATCCGTTCGCTTTCTTTCATTTTCATTTTCCATTATATATTCGTCAATTATTTTTCTGTGTATCAGATATTTCCCTACCTTTTACATGCATTTATGTCTTCTTACTTAATCAAAGTATTTCTTTCTTCTCTTCCATTTTCCTGCCCTTTTCTCTGTGTTCACTAATGTCTGTTTATTCTCCAGTGATTGCTTCATTCGCCAATGGCTTCTCTCCATTTACAATATGTATTCGCACCCACGTGACTGGTCTTCTTGCATTCCTTGGGGGCTGACCTCTTGCTGATCCACGTGACGGTAGAGCAAGTTATCGATTGGAGGAAAGTTGTTCGCCTCATCACAACGGGGCTTTAGTCTTCGGTGGTTTTCGCTTAGCATCGATTGCTCCGCGCTTCCCATGCGCCAGGAGGAGTGATCGATAAATAAAAGCTACATAGCGCACTTTTCAGTGCCTCCGCGATAAAAAATAGTACCGATAGTAACAAGAACCAGTACCTTCAGAAAAACGTGATAAGTGACCAGTCATCAAGAAATGAGTCTTAGCTCACCTCTGTCGCTTTTTAGCCACAGAGTGCTTTGCATTCTTTTTCCAGTGATGATTACTGCCGTTGGTGCGCTACAGGCAGTTGAAGAAGCTGCCCTCTAACATCGACGCATAGAGAAAATGACATCAGCGTACTTGTAAAGTTCTCCAAAAGATTTACACACAATGACCAGTCAAATGCAGCCACCCACTGGGAGTCCATTTAAGTCTAACAATGAAACTCCACAAATTCTCTTGATGAAAAGACAGGCTTTCACGGGATTTAAGAATAGAAGCTCCTATTTCATTGGAGAGAAAAGGGTGATGGAAAACACACGTTTCATGGGCTTTTTCCCCCATAAATACTGAATAGGGTTGCTGCTTTAAAAGCACTCTTCAAGCATGCTTGACGATTAATGTTGAAATTTCCTGGCAGAAAAACAAAGATGGATGCTTTGTAAAGCAGGCGGAATCAGCATCGACAAACATGCATCCCCGATCTAGTTCGAGCTGTGGCTCAAACTCCTCCAAGTGGAATTAAGACTCGTTTCGCGGTCACAGGTCACAAACGTTCCTTAGAAGTTGTCTCTCCATGTTTTTCACAAAATGGTAATAGGAATGAAAGGCTGAGTGAGAATGAATCTAAACCATTTTCGTGCTGCAGAATCTCCCTTGCTGCACATCGGCATGGATGGTCTACTCTGGAATACCTGAGGATATAACGGGGACAGTTACTGCCTTTCTCTCTCTCATTTCCTGTATCACAATGAGACGGATCACTTCAAATGAAACATCACATTTGCTTTTCAGCTTTGTGCAACAATTAAGAAAACATTGCTCTCTTTAATGATAGTTGAGTCTGACATAACATGTGGAAATGATTTAAACGCATTCAAGCAAACGAAATTCGCGACAAACGTAATTCTTCTGAGGAGGTAAAATGGAGTTGATTTTGCGACCTTTGGTCACAACAAGCATGTGCAAACAGGACTGATCTTAATGCAGGATCATCGGGAAGGCCATGAAATGAAGGGACGATTCATGCCTATGTGACGTGATATATATATATATATATATATATATATATATATATATATATATATATATATATATATATATGTGTGTGTGTGTGTGTGTGTGTGTGTGTGTGTGTGTGTGTGTGTGTGTGTGTGTGTGGCCTTGTCGCAAATGAGTTTGCTCGTCAAAGGCTTTTCTTGACTGAGTGATAAGGCGGTCGAATGAAAAACATCGTTGAGGTCATCATAACCCTGTGTTTCTCTTTAAACCACACAGAGCATTTCGTTTAACGCGATAGATGGCAAGGAAAAGTGCTCACGAATAAAATGCGCGTGCACTCAATCCTTGAAGCATTCTGCTCATTCTCATGAACGACGAAAGAAAAAGAGGATATTTTGATTTTAAAAACAGCGACCTGCTTACAGTAGAAAACCATTCAACTGATATATACTGGCTTTTCATACTTCGTGTTTTTAATCTGGTTTGTGTTGTGCAAGCTTGCAGTTAAGAAACAACAGTTACACACACACACACACACACACACACACACACACACACACACACACACACACAC
>JAWQFJ010017787.1:42500-73630 GCA_034096865.1 Theodoxus fluviatilis
AAGCAACTGTGTGCTCCTGACTAATGTATCCTGGACACAAGCGTGATATTGAGATATGATTCTGACTCATCTTAATCCACTGCCCCAACAGTGCTGAGCGACTAGACTCACGTCTGTCTGCCCATTGTTTCTCTTCAGTTTCGGCACGTTTGGAAATCAAAAGACACCTGCCTGGGTGAAGAATGAGGTATGATCGATGTTTTAGACGACACGTGCACATTACAGTATCCCTTTCCTTCATTAGCTGGCTCTTACAGTAGTAGCGTGCCTTTCTAGCTTGGTAGCGTCCGATGCAGTTTCATCTGTATTATATCTTTTCGTGATCCCCTGGTTCGTCTTCCCCAATTCCATCGCTCCAACCGACGAAAGTTTAACACCAAATAGCAATCGAGTATAAAATACCAATACAGTCCTGACGCGGCTCAAACGAAACGCTGGCGCAACTGAGAGGTTGATGGGTCATGACTAGACAATATATTTATCAGTATCACCATGATTAAAGTGTACATGCGATTACATATATATTTGTGAAGACATTGCACACCGCTCGCAAACATCATCACTGTTAACCTTAACAGAATCGGCAATCGTCCAAACTGAAAAGCAGTGGAGAGTGTAAAAGTCGTAGTATGGTTTGCCGTTACATCAGAGCATCCGAAAGACTTTGCACTGTGAGCGACGGTAATTGGGCAGCTCGGCTGATTCTTTGCTGGTATCTTCCTGGCAGGCACGGTGTCATTACCAGCAGAAATTCCCATAGCTGGTCTATCTCTTGTCTTTGTTTCAAACACAAACATTTCCTCAACCCAACTAAACTCTCACTTCAAGCTTTCAGTGAACCTCCTGTATGGGTTGCTCTATTCTCCTCCCACCGCCAGACTGTGCTACACCATCTGTACTTTAGAGTTCCAAGCTCCAAGTAAAATCACAGATGAATGACCCTCCACCACAAAATGACGTGGACGACGTCTAGCCTCATTTCCATATCTCGCCCAACTAGAGTGAGGGGGTTAAGTTTATCAATATTGAAATGTTTATAGAATTTGGAACATACAACCATCTCTTTATAGCACAACATCGCGTTTTTCCTTAGCTCTCCATCGGCAGCCGTGCAACTAGTCAGCCGAGTCGATATACCACATTGAAAATAGCCACCATTTTGACAATACTGCATTGCCTTAAACACATTGTCTTATCTTCAAAACCCATTTTCTCAAATCGTCATACCCTTGGGCATCGGTCTTCAGTAGCTCATAACTGTGTCGCTATTTCTGCTATTCTTAAGTCTTTTACATCGTGGAAATTTAAGAAACCATCCATGACCATACGCACATCTCAGAATGTCCAATGATGACCAGCCGATCCATTGCATAGAGGGTGGGCGCATGTGGGCCTTTTGTAACCACTGTCCCCATTGTTTCCAAAATCGGTCAGCCACTACAACGCCCATTAGTCAGTAACTTGTTTTTCTGTCTGTTATTGACCTACAACCCTGCCAACTCGTCCGTCTTCGGGCTTGTCTATCGATCAAAGCCCTAGTCAAAGCGCCTGTCCCCTCTGTGGCCAGGAGATCCTATAGTGTGACTGTAGAGATGCCTGTCTTGCTCTCCGTGTGCTTTTCAAGAGCTGGCTTCTGTACTCACGCATTCTTCGCCTGAGCTTCTGACAACTTTCCCATCTATTCCTACTAGGTTTTCAACTGCGTGTGTTCGAGTATTTAAGACCCGTTGCAGACGTCGCCACGAAGCTACAATGTTGATGTGCAGCGCGCCCTTGCACGCCGAGCAGCAAACATTAGAGACAGTGCCGCAAGGCTATCCATATATGGGAAGCTCTCGCATCTCAAGAGGTCTCGCGAGAAACAAACAAACAAAATTAATGGAGACGAGTTGGTCTCCGGAGCTTTTTTATTGGTTGATTGTTGGCTGCGCCGCTGCCTCGCCGCGTGCAAATAGACTGCGGGCTATTCCAAGCAGCAAGCCTTTTTTATGCAAGCAGCAAACAGGGAAACCGGATCAAGAAGCAAAATCCTACCGCGAGCTCAAAATCGTTGAGCTTCGTAGCGTCGCCTGCATCTGGCTTAAAGGCACACACATTTATACATAACCCGACACAACACATACAGACGTTCCAAACACAACTATACACGTTTAAAAAAGAGCTAGATGCAAATCCTGTTTTATACACAGATGAATAATATTCGCATTTGCAGACGCTCCCTTGTGAACACATCATCAAACGGGCGCACTTTGATGACCAAGAGATTAGTCACTTCATCGCATCTCATGCATACTTGCATCTGCAGTTGCCGTGCAACATACTTAAACCAAACTCTCCACAGATAGATAATTATTACATGCAGACAACAGTTCAAGAATAAATTTATATTGGTATGTTTCTTTCCCTGTTCATTTTTCAATTGTTCACCACAATCATTCTATTCGACATTTTAGTGGAGACCCGTTCGTACACACCTGAATATTCCCTGACAACCTGTGCTCGATCATCACGATTTCATCAGTGGCTGGCGCGGAAAGAGTGGAATAGAAAATAAATTTGTCATGGCCGTTGTCAGAATCTCATTTGCATATCGTCCCTAGCACGCGCCAGGTCAGGAGAAAACGTCTGCGGTGTGTGTGAGTAATGGAAGGAATGCTTCCCCCACAATGGTCACTCGCATGCACGTCAAGTGGACGCCGTTTAGGGCAGGAATTATGTCCCTGCCCTTTGTGGTACTCAGACAAAGAGGCAGCCAGCTCGCGCCTGCCTCTCTCTCACTGCATGTCCACCCTCGCTGCCTCCACCGCCCGCCTGCTTGATGTTCCCTCCTCAACAAGTTGCCCGCATGCGTGTGCGTGTGTGTGTACACAGACACACAATAACGCGCGCACACATACACGCATACAAATGAGAGTACGTACAATAACGCACACACATGCATACACAAGCTCACAGACATGCACACACACATACACACGTATAAACATGCAAACACGATTATCCAAAAATAGTACGCATGTGAGGGTACAGAGCTTCGCGCACACACACAGCACTTAGACACGAATACTCACATCCCTGAAAGCACAAACGCCAGCATACATGCGTGCTCCTTGCAAATCATGCAAGTCAAGCTGAACCATAAGTACATCACACATGATAGCCTCAGTTATGTACATCCCAAAATGCGAGTTCGACATTTTATTACTCTCTCTGTTGCAACTACATCGCCTTCAGGTTTTGGCTGACAGTCAGCACACTCCTTCGACAACCTTCCTTGAAAAAGCATCGCCACTTGACAGAGATTTTCGGGTCTGAACACACTGATACAGCGGGAAGAGGTGCATACACGGTCGACTTTGTCTTCGTCTGTTGCTTATGAATGTCTGGCCTCAGGCTTTGGTGCTGCTGGAAGGAGGCATATTGAGAGCCCTTTTCTCTGTCCCTTCAGTGAACTGCCCAGGATGGTCCTCTCGTACGCTGCTCCCTGTCAAGGCTCAAACGCTTCACAGGCTGAGGGCTCACCTGCCTGTAAAGGCTCTGTGTGTGTGTGTGTGTATGTGTGTGTGCGTATATGTGTGTATATGTGTGTGTATATGTGTGTATGTGTATGTGTGCGTGTGTGTGTGTATGTGTGTGTGTGTGTGCGTCTGTGTATGTGTATGCGTGCGCGCGCGCCCCTCTCTCTCTCTCTCTCTCTCTCTCTTCTTTTTTTTCTCTCAACACACACACACACACACACACACACACATATGCATTCACACACACACACACACATATGCATTCACACACACACACACACACACACAAACACACATACACACACAAATACGCACACACAAACACACACACTAACACACACGAACACACATACACACACACACAAATACGCACACACACATACACCCACACACACAAATACGCACGCACACACACACACCCACACACACAAATACGCACACACACACACACACACACACACACACACACACACACGAACACACGAACACACAGGTGACCTCACTCAAAACTTCCACTGCAAACAACAAGATTCTCGACAGCCCGCTCGACTGAAACCCTGTGGAGCCCAAGACATTGGCGATACGCACCCACGACTGTTCCCCATAAGCGAGACCAACGCTCCCGCCCGTATCTCGCGCTGGCCGGACCTAGTTGACGAAAGCATGTAAATTGTTTGGGTCGTGTTGTGAATACAGGGCAGGCGGCAGCGTTCAATGGCGAGGACTGAATGCCGCACGTAAATGCCACAGAGGAAACTCAAGGGGAAACGGAGGTCCCCCATCCACCCGCTTCACGAGAACGATTTTCACAGAGACCGGTGTAAAGGAAAGGAATTGACACCCCTTATAGACGTACCCTGGCAGGAACTTTTTGTCCCCTTGGGCGTTCAAATCTACACGGGTGTTATTCTTCCCATCCCCACCCCACCCTTCCCCCTGCTGAAATATCCTTCAAGATCACGAGAACAGAAATAGGGGCGGTCAGATGTTATCAGTGTAATACCAGAATTGCGGGAATGAAAACTCAAGTAATTTGATATACATGTACATTGGGGAAACTTACCACAAATAAGTGAAATCAAAGATAGACTATGACGTTCAGATCCCTTTGTCTCAATTATCTTGTTTCCAGCAATATTCGGTTTTTAATCAAATATGATTGTAAGCGAAGCCGATATTTCTCGTTTGATAAGTATGAAAATAAACTGATGATAAAACATAGCCCCAAAATAATATGTCAAAAACTCAATCTGACCGCATTCAATAAATTATAACTTCTTTGTGAATTATATTCATCGTTAGACACATTTCTTAAACGAAATTACTTTTTATTGTTGACTGACAACATTTAAAAAAAGAATCGAAACGGTAAATGAAAGAAATTGACTGCTATGAAGTCTTAATATTGCATTAAATCCCATACAATTTTACTGAAATTACTCATTCAGTATCCGCATTAACTGTTTTTTAATTGTATTTCCTATCCTGATGCAGTGAAGGAAGAGTCGTCTACTTGATGAATGTACTTTCTTTTCTGGTTGATATTTTATAGTTTAACATCAAATTTAGTTCTGTCTCAAAAGGGCTTGAAAATATCAAACAGAAAAATTATGTGACATCAATTCATCCCTTAAATATATCTTTGCATGGAAGAAATCTGATCTTGTTTTCAAACATGTATTTGCTATGTTATTAAAAAATCCGCGCGTATCTAAAGAAAAAGATGTCGATCTAGTTGTTAAGCACATGGTGCACCTCTAAAGCCCTGAATCTGGCGACCTTTCAGAACTGCGAACGTCTGGTATTGGTGCACTTTCAATACTTGTCAACTCAGCAGTCAGCCAGCCAGCCAGTCTTTCTGTCGTCACTAGTGGGCCCAGCCGCCTTAGTCTGTCTGCCTTCTTTCAAACTGGTTACACACAAACACATACATACATACACACACACACACACACACACACACACACACACACACACACACACACACACACACACACACACACACACACCATTTCATCCGCCCTGACGGCCCCTTCCAATAGATCTCCCAGGGATCTCTGTGTTTCTCTCTATATACCTCTTCACTCCGTGTTTGTGTTTCTTCCTCGCCCCAACGTTCACATTGAACACAGTTTTCTAAGCTCCATTCGTGTGCTGTTCCCTTCTTCCTCCCTGCCCCCTCCCCTGTTTTCCCCCTTGCGCGTCACCCCGTCATGATTCTTTAATCGTTCAGGGCCAGGGGGATTGGAGGTGGGGGTGGGGATATGATATGTGGGAGAGTAGGGGTAGGGGAAGAGGGATTTGTAATCAATCAATAAAATAAGTGATTGTGGCGGGTAAAACTGTGACAATAACAATTAAAAACACATATTTGCAGTAAAGGTGTAGACGCTGAAGAGATATTTGGCTTTGGATCACACACCTTTGTCCTCTTGGGGAAGATGCTATTATATATATATATATATATATATATATATATATATATATATATATATATATATATATATATATATATATAATTTGACAGACCCCTGTTGTATCAGACCAGCAAGATGTACCTGGCGTGACAATTCCGGAAACTCTATGACTCATTTGAATCGACGATAAGTTTCACGATGAATTCAAATTTCATCATGAGTACAAATCCTTTCAGAGCTGAAGTCAACACAACACCAGCAGGATTATTTTTTTAAAAAGGCATTTTTTACAACAAACTGAAACGAAAACTGAATATGTGGTTCTTTACATTCCTGTTTGAAAACAGGTCGCCCTTATCGTACTCACAGTAATATATAATCTTTTATTATTTTTTTCCATTCACCCCTCTTTTTTTCTCTGGTAAAAGTCATAACGAAAAAAGATAGGTATTTAATGTAACAATTTGTTTTAGGTTTGTCTTTGAACCACGCTAGGACAGAGTTCTTTGAGGGAGATATTGATACATAAATCATGCACAAACTCGTTGATCGCCGAGAAAATAAGCAGTAATGACGAGAAAAACCCAACACAGCTGCCGACCTGTATTTTGTACATATATTAATGGTCTAAAATGGCATGTTAATCATTTGACCTTTTACTGATATTTGCGAATCATCCACCTTCGGATCTTTTAAGTTTTCGGCTTTTGCTGTAATTTTGTTATCATGTGAGCATACTGTACTTATAATCTTGTAGCCACTCCTCACATGTAGTTTGTTCCACAAAATATTAGGAACTAAGTGGTAAATTTAGCCTTCTGTTCAAAGAATCTCGTAATCAAAGCACAATCCATGTTGTTGTGCCTCCTCACTAAAATTACTGCACGCACGCGCGCGCACGCACTCACAGATGCGTACACTCGCACATACACACACATGCACACACATAAAGTCACCCGCACACACACGAAACACACACACGCACGAAACTCACACACACACACACACACACACACACACACACACACACACACACACACACACACACACATTCACCTTTAGTAACTGATAGTAGTTCCGTGTGTGAGAAACGATACGTTCAACAGTAAATGTCGTGAATGAATAAGGACCTTTAAATGCTATGGTGAAAGTATCTACAGTGATCACTATGAAAATGACCTGCATAAAACATTTGACTCACGATGAAATCTAAAAGCACTGCAAAGCTCAGTTGCAACTTAAAGCAGTGTCGAATAAATATTTCCGTTGTACGAAATGTCATGTAAACCATGACTAGATGTGTGATACCAGATTTGAATGGATGGCACCTGACGTAAAAATTCAAACAGTAAGAGCGATTTAAAACATATGTTTTTCAATGCCATGACACGTAAGTTGTACACGCCTTCGCCCGGATTCGCCAGTACTTGGTGTTTTGCAACATATCTCACCTTTCCCAGGAAAAGCAGGGTCAAAGTACATTAAATAAAGTGCCCTTAGTAGTCAAGTACATAAAGTCTCACGTAGTTTAGTCTAAGTAATTATGATTATCCCTACTTCTATAAGGTATTATTCTTGTTTCTACTGAGCATCGAGCTGCCTTAGGACAGCGTCATAGGAGATCAAGAATAACCAAATCCACTGTCCCCCCAAAAATCTCTGACGAAAACGTCATGCATCGTTTGCTTCAAAACTGGCCAATTAGATAACTAATTAAACGTTCATCCCAATTGCAACATGATTCCTGATAAAACTCCAGTGGTTCAAAGCTCGCGGTTTTTTAATAATAGATTTAATATATTATTTTATCAAAGCGGAAGATTGAAATTATCCAGTTAAAACCGTCATAAAGAGTATGATTTCATGTAGAACCCTGAGTGATGTATACTTATGCAAACCGCACTGAAACATGAACATTGTCAATAGAATCAGAAGCAGATCTCACAGGTTTTGCAGATACTCACCATTTTTCCTGTGCTTGGGGCTATATAGTAGTGCTCAAAAAGTTCCTCTAGCAAAGCGTGTTCCGATTTTTTTCAGACGGCATTCATCATATACAGCGATGCAAAAGTACTCGTAAAGACTTCCTTCCCTGTGAAAAGCTTCCGCACATCTCTTGAAAAGTCATCCGTGCTGCACGACAAGGGACGCGGAACTGCTGGATGCAAGAATACTGAACAGGTCTGTCCATTCCCATTTGTCTTGATTGGCTAAATATGCAGTCACAGACCGGTCTGACTGGAACGACAAAATGAACCTCGTAATTAAATCCCGCCGCTTGACTCGTCATTCCTAATTTCGGTAATGTTCTGAAAACAGTGGAAACCTTTTCCCGCCCCCTGTAATTTCAACCGGTCCGTTGCTCGCGGGGAGTTCTCACACCGCAAAACGACAGTTAGAAAAACGCAGGCCCATAATGCACTCAAACAAAGGCAGTTGCCCAGGATTATCAGGCCGACTTTACAGGGGGGATTACCCTACCGCTGAGGTCATACATGCAGCTTTCCCTCCTGGGTCGTCTGGTCTTTTCGACCGAGCGAGCACTGGTCAGGGACCAATTACTGAGGAGCACTTTTCAAAGACCTTACAACATCTGCTGCCTCTACCTCGACACCCAGGCCTGGGTAACGGGCCAAACCAGACAGGGGTCCGCAGCCGTCTGCGACATCTTGTGTGAAAACAGTACAATGCGCGTTCAAACTCACCCGGGCAGCTAGAGAGGAAATAAGCAGGGATATTACAGAGATCCCAAGTGAAGGACGCATAGAAACTTGAATGGACGTTGTCAGTCTACGCGATCTTCCATGCATGTTCATTATTGTCTGGCAACAGACTGTGTCTCTTGCCTTGTCCTTACTTGTCCTTGGATTATGAATAATGTTCGTGGACATCAATGTTTTTGTTTACGAGCAAACGCTGCTTGTGTGTATGTGAAACAAGCTGAAGACACATGGACAAGTTTGGTGTTTAGTGCGGAGCTTTCCTCGCTTTTCCTTGATCGAGATTAGAAATAACGTTTAAATATGCTTCTTCACTTCACTTTTTTACGATGCCAGGACAAACATGGCCGGCACATTTACGACACAATGATTAAGTTTAGTGTTAGATGCGGATCTTTCTTAATTAGTCCCGAAAGATGAAAGAATCCATTTTAGATACTCTTCCTTTCTCTTCACTTCTTTTACGATACCAGGATAAATATGGCAGATAATCCAATGTGATGTGTTGAAAAAGTGGCACACCAATGAATTTTGATATCTGTCTTTTCAATCTTTGGAAGGAAATATGAGATGTCTGTACCTGCTTTATCCTGTACATACCAAGGTTAACAAATTTCCATGTTGCCTGGTTCTACCTAGCCCTGTGACCTCTCTGCTCAGCCATGCGTATCTCCTTTCCCCCATCCACAATCATACTTTACCCCATTCACAAGCACATTTCAGGCAAAACAAAAGGGAGCAGAAATCTCTTGTGCTGCACGTGAGCCACTCTGAGAAAATCCCCTTCCTTTTGTGACCCTTTTAAGTGGATTTTTTTTTAATCCCCTTCCTCTTGTGACCCTTTCAAGTGGAATTTACGAGCATCTGAAGCCTGCGCTTAGAAGATCGAGAAGGAAAGAAGATGGCGGGAACGCTTATCCTTGACTTCAAGCACTGGAGAGAGCTTTCAGGGGAAAGTACATTGACACAACTTTTTCCTGATGACTTGGGAGAGACCAGTTGGAGTTTTTCATAGTGGAGGAAATGAGCGCGAGCCCATCGTCTTGAAGTCTACAAACCTGCCTTACCTGTTGCCTGAGAGGTTTTGGACAATCGACCAACAGTTGCACCGAAATTCTGCGCGCAAAGCCCTTTGCATGTCCGTGAATGACATGACCATGATGGATGACACTCACTCATCAAAAATGTTCTTATTAAGAAATTACAGAAAACGAAATATTGCAAAGGAGGATGTGATTACGTCAGCTGTGATAATGGTGGCGGTGGCGATGATGATGGTGGTGGTGGTGGTGGTAGTGGTGGTGGTGGTGGTGGTGGTGGTGGTGGTGGTGGTGGTGGTGGTGGTGGTGGTGGTGGTGGTGGTGGTGGTGGTGGATGTGAAGTGGTTGTTGTGGCGGTGGTGGTGTACAAGGAGATACTGGTGTGATAGAAGGGTGGGAGGAGATGTTGGTGGAAGAGTAGAGGAGGAGGAGGAGAAGGAAGTGATGTCAGTGGTGAAAGTGTTTAGTGTAGAGACCACAATGAAAGAGGTGATCATATGGTGGCGATGGGGAAAGAGATGCTGACGGTGGAGGTGATGGTGGTGGTGGTGGTGGTGGTGGATGTGAAGTGGTTGTTGTGGCGGTGGTGGTGTACAAGGAGATACTGGTGTGATAGAAGGGTGGGAGGAGATGTTGGTGGAAGAGTAGAGGAGGAGGAGGAGAAGGAAGTGATGTCAGTGGTGAAAGTGTTTAGTGTAGAGACCACAATGAAAGAGGTGATCATATGGTGGCGATGGGGAAAGAGATGCTGACGGTGGAGGTGATGGTGGGACACAGACAGCACAAAACTACCAGGGGCAGTAGATCACACTGAACAAGGAAGCGCAGAAACAGAAGCAAGGGTAAGGTAAAAGACGAGCAGAGGAGGAGAGCATACGACAAGGAAACAAGAGCAGGAGATTGGGAAGACAGGAGCAACAGGAGAAGAAATTTTTAAAAAGCGCAAGGAACAGAAGCAGGCTTGGAAGCAAGAAGTTTTCCACGACAGGAAGAAACCTCATGCATTTTCGCCTCTTCTCGGCTCGGCTTCGGCGCTGAAATAACCCAGGTACAGGCGCTCACAAAAATATTATCGGAGCGCTCACACTGCCGCGTTATTGGGTTGGCATTGATCAACAATGCTGTATCTCTTTGGGGAGCCTCTACGAGCACCGGCACAACTCCTCCCAACACAAAGACCTCCTCGCAGCACGCGCTGCGAGCGTTCGCTTCGATCGAAGCTACCCGCTGGCTCCCGCCCATAGCTCCAGACAGCCCCGCCTACTTATTGATCAAGGGGCCCGCGCTGTGACGTGGCAGCGAGCTTCGTCCGGATTGGTCCGCTGACGCTAGCGCGCCTATCGGACGTCTTCATTCCGCTGCCATTTTGGTTTTCATCAACAAATGTCGTCTGCACCGAGGCCATCCTGCAGAACAATGTGGCGTGGCGTGACAATGGTGCGCGAACGAGGACGGCGCCCCTCGGGGTGGGACTTGGACGAGGCTGACAAGTGTGGAGACGGGTGCATCGGCTGTAGGGGAAAAGTCAATGTGGTGCTGACTCCGGGAAAGTCCTCGCCGGATAGGCGATTCAGGGGCAGTCGAGCGTAAAAACATGTCCCGCTCGAATCAATCCGCTCAGAAAACGGCTTACCCGCCGTCCAGGGGGGCGAATAAGCCCAGGTCGTCGACCTGAATTTGGTGTCGTCTTTATCGGCACGAACTCCGTCAGAGCCAAATCAAGTTCAGATAGACTACGTTACTCCGAGCTTCCTGCAGGGCTAGTTGGTTGTAGACACCAGCTCAGTTAAGGGTATTATGACTGACTGCATGCAGTGTTACTAACATTTTTTCCTAGAACGCCAAGTACTTGCGGTTTCTTGCATTGGTCTGGTATCGCCATTGTGCGTCTCATAGGCCCAGAACAGTAAAAGGCAGAAAGGATAGGTAGAATGAGAGGGTGAGATGTTTTATGCATTGCTCGGGCGAAATTTTCCACGCTCAGCCTAGCACACTTTGAAGGGGTGGGGAGGGGTGGGGGGTAGGCAGTTGAAAAGGTATCTGCTTACACAGATAAAGGGTGATAGCCGTCTCGTCGTGCACCGCATCGTGCCGTGCACTCCCTTCCAGCGTCTCCACACGCCTGATGTAATATTTCAAAGATGTCATCTGATTGTCACCAGAACAAAACAATACTCTGTTCCCCTCTGGGTTGAAGGAGTGATGCTGGAAATTTAGGGGTTGGGAGAACAGTGTCATCAAACGGATGCAAAGTGTTTGTGGGGGTAAATCAAAAGAAGGGTCCTGCAAGGGTTTGTGTGTGTGACACCCCGTCAGCATGTCGTACACTATGCTTGTCTGCAGGTGAGCCCAAATGTCTAATGCATCCCTTGACGCCATAGTCAGAAGTTCAGTAAACCATTCACACTCTCCTTTTCTTTCTCTGTCCCTTTTTATGTTTCTATGTGTCCGCGCGCGAGCTTGTGTGTGTGCCTATCTGTGTGTCCGTGCGTGTGTGTGTGTGTGCTTTCGTGCATGCGCGTATGTGTAAGTGTGTGTGTGTGTGTACTTGCATGCACGCGCGATTATGTGTGTGTGTGTGTGTGTGTGTTTGTTTGTATGTGTGTGTGCGTGCGCGTGTGCTTATGGCTCTGTATCTGTGTGTGTGTGTGTGTGTGTGTGTGTGTGTGTGTGTGAGTATTTGTGTGTGCATGCGTGCGCGCGCGTTTATGTCGTTGTATCTCTCTCTACGTGCGTGCGTGCGTGTATGTGTGTGTTTGTGTACTTGCATGCACGCGCGATTATGTGTGCGTGTGTGTGTGTGTGTGTGTTTGTTTGTATGTGTGTGTGCGTGCGCGTGTGCTTATGGCTCTGTATCTGTGTGTGTGTGTGTGTGTGTGTATTTGTGTGTGCATGCGTGCGCGCACGTTTATGTCGTCGTATCTCTCTCTGCGTGCGTGTGTGTGTGTGTGTGTGTATGTGTGTGTGTGTCCTTTCTTTGTCATGCACTCGCGCGGGCATGCACGCACACACTGTACACATATATGTGTTTATGTATGGATGTATTCTCTTTTTTTTCGGTGCCGTTTATCACACTACAAGCAGATGCTCGTGGCACGACAGGACAGAGACGGAAGTTTTGAGGCCAGCTTTGAAAGGGTCAAACATGTAGACGACTTCTGAGACTCAGGAAGCTGATTACATAGTTTCGGTCCCACCACACTGAAGGACCGGTCGCCTTAGCTTCTCAGTCTTCATTGTGGGACTGTGAGAAGTGTATTAGTGAACACGCTACTCATTCATGCACACACACACACACACACGGGATTAGACATACAAATTCATGTGTAAACCACACATCGCCATTGCTTTGGTGCGTTTAGTCATGATGAGCACATTTCGCAACTTCGTCTGACATTTCTATATATAGTATGTACATCACAATTTTGCGAGAGTTGAAAAACCGGACTCCTTTCGAAATTCAAAGCAAGCATTTCCTATCGGCGCGAGAAGCAAGGCCACTACTGAAAGCAAGCGGACACGAGCGCAAACACCCAGAGCTTTTTCATCTCTCCCTCCCTCTCTCTTTCACTATCTCATCTAGAGCGTGGAAAGCGACAGGGAATAGGCAGCTACCCCGTGCTCGACTACAGCATGGAGCGGAGCCAGGACATTCGAGGAAGAAAATGTACCTCGGTAGTGCACTTGTGGGCTGCCGTGGAGTCGCACAACGTTGATCTGGTCACCGCAGTGGACTGTCCTCAATCCAGCAGGTGATAAAGGCAGAAAGAAGGAGGGGGTGGGGATGGGGTGGGGGTCGGGGGTGGCGGCCGGAGGTGAAACAGACAAAGGGGGGGAGAAGAGGGTCAGAGATGGAGAGACGGGGGTGCTGTTTCTATCGCTTGTCGCTCTCGCTTCCTCTCGCCACCACGAGGAAGTGACGAGGGTGCTGTCTGCGCATGACAGAAAGTATCACGAGTAATGATTGATCGAATAGTTTGTATATTACTCACAGCGGCCTCGCCTCCGCAGGCTGCAGCCCTCAGGGGGTGGGGGAGCAGAGTAGGGGGTCTAAACCAGGGGTGGGATGGAGAAGGGATGGGGGAGGGGAGTAGGGGATCTGAACCAGGGGTGGGATGGAGAGGGGGTGAGAGGTACAACAGCTATGATTGTATGGAGAGGTAAAGGGACCAGCAAGTAGCTTCAGGGAAGGGGAATAAAGTTCGGAGGGCGGGAGGGGGTGGCGGAGGGAGGTGGTACGTAGGCGACAGGAACGAGGCAAATTGATGAACAAGGAGGCCCAAAGTGGAACAGCTACTTTGAACGATTATTTAGCGTGTATGATGTGATGCATTGGAGTCAGTGACAATTAGTATTTCAGTTGGTCGGTAGGTTCATACATTTGCCTGCCTTCCTGCCTGCCTGCCTGCCTGTCTGCCTTCCTGCCTGCCTGCCTGCTCGCTCACATACACCACTGTATCAGGAAGACAGAATGGCGGTCACTCAGGCCAGCAGATGTGCCTTTAGATGAAGACAAACACGTAGATGAAAACAGTAATTTTGGGGGTAACTGATTTGAACAAATTTGTCAATCGAAGACTTCACAAAAGGAGACTCACACTCAGAAAGATAATCTAAATATGTTCCTGAATTTATCAGATTCTCACGCATGTGCAAGCGTACTCTTGCCCGAAACCATTCTATGGACACGGACACTACCGCCCAAGCAGGACAAAGCTTGTGACGTGCTGTCCTACTAAACTTCCTACTGCCCGTTCCACGTTTCTACTCGTACAGAGAGCAGCCCTGTCAAAACGAGTTTGCTGAGGTGGCTCGTCAACTCTGAAGCTTGATTAACGTTAAAATGACAGTAATGATTTCGCACGGAACTCTTTACCATGCCTGAGTCCTGCGAGGTTTGACATGTCACTCCCTGCTCTCTGTGCCTGATGGAGACTCTCTGAATGCACGAGGTCCACTTTCTACCAGAAGAGTCGACTGCTTTGAATGATAGCTACGGCATGGATGTACGCTAGAGTCAAACGCTAAACGCTTCGACTCCTAGTTTTAGCTGACCAAATCTCTCCATGCACCTGATTCGTGTGCAAACACATGATGTACAAGCACCATTGTTCCTCTCCGTCAAATTATTACCGCTCCATTTTATAAAACGCCCCATATTGCATTATCTTCATTCGGGTTTACTCCCCCTGTGGGTTCGGGGTAAGAAATGCGCCTATACACGTACCGGTTTTCAAGCCGATTTTGCTCCCGATCCGGTCTGACCGTGCGTGTAAAAATCGGGTTGACAGTCACACACAACGATTACACCGAGACCGCGAACTCTAGCGATTTTCATTTATGTGAAGCGAAGTCAGAATTTAGAGTTACGTCCCTTTGATGAGCTATGGCAACGGCGCTTCCACGTGTAGTCTTTGCGTGTGACCTGCCTGTCGGATTTTAAAATATAGAAGCTTTCACGACCTATTGATGCATTCAACATACAGCTTGGATAAATTAATGCTGTTCATGGCTTACATATTCTTTGGATGGGGTTTCTAGTATCCCGAAATACAGCATTTTCTGTGCAAACACGGAACCGGTACCGGATCGGCAGCAAAAATCGGGTTGAGCGCCACACGCAATGATTACACCGAGACCACGCACTCGAGCGATTTTCCTTTAGGCAAAGGGAGGTCAGAATTTAGAGTTACGTCCCTTCGCCGAGCTATGGCAACAGACTCTTCTTGTGTAGATCTATGTTGGCCTGCATTTGCAATTTTTCCCTCCAGGTTTACTGGAGGTCCTACAGACTTTATTAGTCTGTCTGTCTGTCTGTCTGTCTGTCCCGTCTCCACGGCCTATATCTCAAAAACTACTGGACGGATTTCCTTGAGATTTTGCACACTGACTGGAAGTTAGGTCCCATTCAATATTATCAACTTTTCAGAATCGAGGTTTTAAAAGAAAGTGACTTTTTTACATTTTGGTGTTTCAATGAAAACAATTCAACAGACTCCATTTTGCAAAATCTGTGACGTCATCATTTTACGTCGTATAACGTGACGTCATTTGCGAGTAGAATTTTCAGGATAATGGATTTCGTACACTCAAAGCACCTCCCTCCATAGTCAATAGATGTGAGAGCCTAATCGAGTCAAACTCTTTTCCTACGTTCACAAAACAGCATTTGGCTTCTTTGTATTATGAACGTCTACCAGCAGACGCAAAAAAGCGATACTACGCTGTGTTGGCGTCAAATTCATTCCATTTGTGAAACCGGTAAAGTATATGTACCATCTAGATCGTTGCCTTCGATGGTTAAAAGCATGGAATGAGGGTGAAAAAGGCACGATTCTAACGCACTTTAGCCAGGCACTCTCCAGCCATGAACATAGACGCCGACACGTGACCCAGATTATCGCACTCAGCTGCGTGATTCGGGTGTAATACTGCCAATAAACATCGTTAAGCTTAAGATTACACCCGAATCACACGGACCGTTAAGGTGCATGGAGTACAGTACCGGTCAAAAGTCACAACGACCACCGACACCGACCATTTCAGCCTTCTTCATGATGCGTTAGAATCGTGCCGTTGTCGTGGTGTTAATTTTCAGCGTAATGACATCGAGTCAAACAGAGTTATCTATCCTACTTCAGCAAAACGCTTCGATGTTGAACCTCTACCAGCAGACGCCAAAATGCGATACTATGAGAAGAATATTGACGTTGATGGGTTAGATCCGTATGAAATACCAAACAGTTCATGCTATCATCCATTTTTCTACAATTTACAGTGCAAAATACGAACCACGGGGGTTTCTGACAAGGTCGTTATAAATGCTTCATATACATACAAGTTTTCAATGGCACAGTTGGTAGAGTATTGGGCTCTTGGTCATGCATGACCAGGTTCGATTCTGTGCTGAAACTTTTTTTTCTTCTCTTTTTTCGAGGGGTTGTGGGTTCGAACCCGACCTGGTTTTTTGTGTTTGTGTGTGTGTGCGTTTTTTTCCTCCTCTTTTCTCGGAGGCTGCGGGTTCGAACCCGATCTTCTTTTTTTCTTCTCCAAAACCTGGAGGTTCAGCGCCAGCGGTTTTTATTAGTCTGTCTGTCTGTCTGTCTGTCTGTCCCGTCTCCACGGCCTATATCTCAAAAACTACTGGACGGATTTCCTTGAGATTTTGCACACTGACTGGAAGTTAGGTCCCATTCAATATTATCAACTTTTCAGAATCGAGGTTTTAAAAGAAAGTGACTTTTTTACATTTTGGTGTTTCAATGAAAACAATTCAACAGACTCCATTTTGCAAAATCTGTGACGTCATCATTTGACGTCGTATAACGTGACGTCATTTGCGAGTAGAATTTTCAGGATAATGGATTTCGTACACTCAAAGCACCTCCCTCCATAGTCAATAGATGTGAGAGCCTAATCGAGTCAAACTCTTTTCCTACGTTCACAAAACAGCATTTGGCTTCTTTGTATTATGAACGTCTACCAGCAGACGCAAAAAAGCGATACTACGCTGTGTTGGCGTCAAATTCATTCCATTTGTGAAACCGGTAAAGTATATGTACCATCTAGATCGTTGCCTTCGCTGGTTAAAAGCTTGGAATGAGGGTGAAAAGGGCACGATTCTAACGCACTTTAGCCAGGCACTCTCCAGCCATGAAAATAGACGCCGACACGTGACCCAGATTCTCGCACTCAGCTGCGTGATTCGGGTGTAATACTGCCAATAAACATCGTTAAGCTTAAGATTACACCCGAATCACACGGACCGTTAAGGTGCATGGAGTACAGTACCGGTCAAAAGTCACAACGACCACCGACACCGACCATTTCAGCCTTCTTCAGGATGCGTTAGAATCGTGCCGTTGTCGTGGTGGAATCGCCTAGCAAACTAACTGAATGTCGACACAATCACTCGGCACTGTTGCACATTTGCAGTCAACGTAAGATCTCGTACGACGATTTGATTCAAGGCCTAGTGCTAATTGTTTTGATGGTCTGGTCTCAGTGTCACAAAAATATAATGATTTAATCAATCCCTGTCCCGGAAATGTTGGGGACAACGACCATTAATTTTCAGCGTAATGACATCGAGTCAAACAGAGTTATCTATCCTACTTCAGCAAAACGCTTCGATGTTGAACCTCTACCAGCAGACGCCAAAATGCGATACTACGAGAAAAATATTGACGTTGATGGGTTAGATCCGTATGAAATACCAAACAGTTCATGCTATCATCCATTTTTCTACAATTTACAGTGCAAAATACGAACCACGGGGGTTTATGACAAGGTCGTTATAAATGCTTCATATACCTACAAGTTTTCAATGGCACAGTTGGTAGAGTATTGGGCTCTTGGTCATGCATGACCAGGTTCGATTCTGTGCTGAAACTTTTTTTTCTTCTCTTTTTTCGAGGGGTTGTGGGTTCGAACCCGACCTGGTTTTTTGTGTTTGTGTGTGTGTGCGTTTTTTCCTCCTCTTTTCTCGAGAGGTTGCGGGTTCGAACCCGATCTTCTTTTTTTCTCTCCAAAACCTGGAGGTTCAGCGCCAGCGGTTTTTATAACGACCTTGTCAGAAACCCCCGTGGTTCGTATTTTGCACTGTAAATTGTAGAAAAAT
The DNA here is from genome assembly GCA_034096865.1 of Theodoxus fluviatilis. Lineage (NCBI taxonomy): Eukaryota > Metazoa > Mollusca > Gastropoda > Cycloneritida > Neritidae > Theodoxus > Theodoxus fluviatilis. The sequence continues at coordinate 60,816 of JAWQFJ010017787.1, forward strand.
GGATGATAGCATGAACTGTTTGGTATTTCATACGGATCTAACCCATCAACGTCAATATTCTTCTCATAGTATCGCATTTTGGCGTCTGCTGGTAGAGGTTCAACATCGAAGCGTTTTGCTGAAGTAGGATAGATAACTCTGTTTGACTCGATGTCATTACGCTGAAAATTAACACCACGACAACGGCACGATTCTAACGCATCATGAAGAAGGCTGAAATGGTCGGTGTCGGTGGTCGTTGTGACTTTTGACCGGTACTGTACTCCATGCACCTTAACGGTCCGTGTGATTCGGGTGTAATCTTAAGCTTAACGATGTTTATTGGCAGTATTACACCCGAATCACGCAGCTGAGTGCGATAATCTGGGTCACGTGTCGGCGTCTATGTTCATGGCTGGAGAGTGCCTGGCTAAAGTGCGTTAGAATCGTGCCTTTTTCACCCTCATTCCATGCTTTTAACCATCGAAGGCAACGATCTAGATGGTACATATACTTTACCGGTTTCACAAATGGAATGAATTTGACGCCAACACAGCGTAGTATCGCTTTTTTGCGTCTGCTGGTAGACGTTCATAATACAAAGAAGCCAAATGCTGTTTTGTGAACGTAGGAAAAGAGTTTGACTCGATTAGGCTCTCACATCTATTGACTATGGAGGGAGGTGCTTTGAGTGTACGAAATCCATTATCCTGAAAATTCTACTCGCAAATGACGTCACGTTATACGACGTAAAATGATGACGTCACAGATTTTGCAAAATGGAGTCTGTTGAATTGTTTTCATTGAAACACCAAAATGTAAAAAAGTCACTTTCTTTTAAAACCTCGATTCTGAAAAGTTGATAATATTGAATGGGACCTAACTTCCAGTCAGTGTGCAAAATCTCAAGGAAATCCGTCCAGTAGTTTTTGAGATATAGGCCGTGGAGACGGGACAGACAGACAGACAGACAGACAGACTAATAAAAACCGCTGGCGCTGAACCTCCAGGTTTTGGAGAAGAAAAAAAGAAGATCGGGTTCGAACCCGCAGCCTCCGAGAAAAGAGGAGGAAAAAAACGCACACACACACAAACACAAAAAACCAGGTCGGGTTCGAACCCACAACCCCTCGAAAAAAGAGAAGAAAAAAAAGTTTCAGCACAGAATCGAACCTGGTCATGCATGACCAAGAGCCCAATACTCTACCAACTGTGCCATTGAAAACTTGTATGTATATGAAGCATTTATAACGACCTTGTCAGAAACCCCCGTGGTTCGTATTTTGCACTGTAAATTGTAGAAAAATGGATGATAGCATGAACTGTTTGGTATTTCATACGGATCTAACCCATCAACGTCAATATTCTTCTCATAGTATCGCATTTTGGCGTCTGCTGGTAGAGGTTCAACATCGAAGCGTTTTGCTGAAGTAGGATAGATAACTCTGTTTGACTCGATGTCATTACGCTGAAAATTAACACCACGACAACGGCACGATTCTAACGCATCATGAAGAAGGCTGAAATGGTCGGTGTCGGTGGTCGTTGTGACTTTTGACCGGTACTGTACTCCATGCACCTTAACGGTCCGTGTGATTCGGGTGTAATCTTAAGCTTAACGATGTTTATTGGCAGTATTACACCCGAATCACGCAGCTGAGTGCGATAATCTGGGTCACGTGTCGGCGTCTATGTTCATGGCTGGAGAGTGCCTGGCTAAAGTGCGTTAGAATCGTGCCTTTTTCACCCTCATTCCATGCTTTTAACCATCGAAGGCAACGATCTAGATGGTACATATACTTTACCGGTTTCACAAATGGAATGAATTTGACGCCAACACAGCGTAGTATCGCTTTTTTGCGTCTGCTGGTAGACGTTCATAATACAAAGAAGCCAAATGCTGTTTTGTGAACGTAGGAAAAGAGTTTGACTCGATTAGGCTCTCACATCTATTGACTATGGAGGGAGGTGCTTTGAGTGTACGAAATCCATTATCCTGAAAATTCTACTCGCAAATGACGTCACGTTATACGACGTAAAATGATGACGTCACAGATTTTGCAAAATGGAGTCTGTTGAATTGTTTTCATTGAAACACCAAAATGTAAAAAAGTCACTTTCTTTTAAAACCTCGATTCTGAAAAGTTGATAATATTGAATGGGACCTAACTTCCAGTCAGTGTGCAAAATCTCAAGGAAATCCGTCCAGTAGTTTTTGAGATATAGGCCGTGGAGACGGGACAGACAGACAGACAGACAGACAGACTAATAAAGTCTGTAGGACCTCCAGTAAACCTGGAGGGATAAAGTCTGTAGGACCTCCAGTAAACCTGGAGGGATAAATGCTTCATATACATACAAGTTTTCAATGGCACAGTTGGTAGAGTATTGGGCTCTTGGTCATGCATGACCAGGTTCGATTCTGTGCTGAAACTTTTTTTTCTTCTCTTTTTTCGAGGGGTTGTGGGTTCGAACCCGACCTGGTTTTTTGTGTTTGTGTGTGTGTGCGTTTTTTTCCTCCTCTTTTCTCGGAGGCTGCGGGTTCGAACCCGATCTTCTTTTTTTCTTCTCCAAAAACCTGGAGGTTCAGCGCCAGCGGTTTTTATTATTGTTAGTCACAATAGTATTCTAGTGGGAATAAGAAAGCATTAAAGATCTCTTCCAAGTTATTTCACACAAAGGCCAGTGGTCTTCTCTATGTTAGCAGATGTACAGGTAAAGGTGACGACGACGACGACAACGACGACGATGATGATGATCGATGATGATGATGATGATGATGATGTTGTTGATGATGATGATGATGATGACGATGATGACGACGACGATGACGAGGATGATATTCTTGATGATGTCTGTGGCGGTTAACTTCGAACGTCAGGGTGGTAGGATGAATGAATTTGATAACTTTTACTCTTAGGTAGGCTCGCCAGTGTGCCCTATTCTCTAGGGAACACACAATTGAGATAAATCTTGAGATTTATCTAAAAGTGAATATAAATGATGGATGAATGGTCTACCCTCCCTGGTCAAGGAGACATTTCATACAAAGTCTCAGCTACCAAACACCTTTTCGACTTGAGAACGACATGTCGTGATGATATAGGCCAAACCATGAAAATAAAGGACACTGAGGGTCAGGTTCAAATTTTATAAATAATAGTTTAATCAAGGAAAATAACTTGGCCAATAATCCCAACCCGCAGCTGCTTTCCCCTAAGCTAAGTCTAGATACAAAACATCAACAAATAACATGTACCATCAACTTCGCACTTGTTCAACGTATCCTACCAAAACACGCCACATGTAAGCGAGGTATGGAATAACTTATGAATGAAATCGTGGTGATGTACCAACCAATCAGAACACAAGGGTACACAACTGGGCAACACGTCACACACGAATAAACAGTGACGCAGCTAGTCTAGCTGCGCACTACTTTACCCTCACGGTAATGAAAAGATACAATTATGACGAGTACTAGTCCTCTCAAGGACTTATAACTTCAAGCATGCACTAATCGAATATGAGATATATCTCCAGGGAAGACGACCTACACACTCAGGCCTCTTAGTTAGTCCTCTACTAAACTACACGTGGTCTCACTCTGAAAGAGAAATGGCCGGAAGATGACTTTCACCCTCACCACACACGTGTCCCCATTCTCTTCGATGATGGCTCAACAGCTTGCTTTGTACTACAGTCATAATCACGTCGAAGACATCGCAGATTCGGGGAATAATTAGAGGAGAAAACACCTTACCCTCTCTCGGTGAGTCCAAGTCTCTCCAGACAGTAACTGCACCCGTCCACCCACACACGAATCTCGATACAGGTCTCGACGCTGGTGCACTGCTTCCACACGACAGCAACGCACGTAGATCTCGGTCTGCTGGTTCTAGAAGGCTGTCTCGTTGACGCGGCTGGGTCCTAGCTGATCCACATCAGAGTACGTAGAGGCATCTCAGTCCACTGGGTCGACGGCTCTCGAAGACGCTCCTGTAGCTTGACCTCCTCGTAGCACGCCGTCATTCGTCCACTAACTTGACTAAGTTGAACGCAGCTCCACCAAACAGTCCTACTCCTAGCATTCAATGCTATACTCTTGTGCAGTGATTCACACTCGCACACACGTAATGAGAGCAGAGCAGCGTCTCATACGTGAATAGCTTACACAGCTACTGCCTTTCGTACGTATCTGCTCTCAGACATGAGCACAATACTTGTCCACTCTGGACGTTCAATGATATTCTGACTCCTGCAGAATAATTGATACTTTGAAAGGAAAAGACATTAGCTTCTGACGTAGAACGCTAATTCCAGGGCAAACATACCCTTTACACACAGACGCTAGACTGAAACAAGTCCTAGGTCTAAAACAGAGAGGCGACCATCGCTAATGATCCCTTCTGAATCTATGAGGCACATAGCAACCTCACACCTCTGGTCGTCTCAACAGACTCAGGTTTGAATCATAACTCGCGAGAGTCAATGATTCACTAATTCAAGACCTCAGTCAAGAATTCTACCAACATTGATTCAAGACCGTTGAATCAAATGAAGGTTGTCAAATGTGAGTTTTGCTCATATTGACCGATTTAACCTGCAAGAAACGAACACACTAATCACTATGCTGTAACAGACGATGTGTACAACGCATTCAAGTGACCCTCCCCGTTATTTAACGCATCAGAAGGTTAAGTGTCGTTTGCTTGCAATTACACTCAAAGTAGAACCCATAATTAACTTATCTCACAAGGAAACCATAGCGGAAATACTTTCAGACATTTCTTTTCTTAGTCAATCCTCTGTCAGAAAGAGGTAATTTACACGTATTTCCCTTCCCAATGCTATAACGGTTTTCCCCAGTTAGAATTTGGCGTTCATACAGCACAATTAGACGCACGCGCTAACGAGTAAAAATCCCTGGATTATTATTTCCACTACATACCTCATTCAGGTCGTGACGGATTCGCAATTCCTATACGGATGCCATCCCAGGAAAGGCTTTCCTTGGGACTAGCATAAGTGCTAGGGCCATTCTTGCAATGCCCAATCAGAGCACCTAACTGCACGTCCTTTCTTCTCAAGCAGAAGTCGATGTAATGCAAAACCCGTCAGACGAGAAAGGTAATTACGTCACGCTCGACTCATGACGCAAATAATACATTTCTTCTCCATCTCTTTCTAATTTCACCCCCTTGTCGTATCGCGACAAGTCCTCCCAACTTAAGCATAGACACCGTCTACACCTAAACATCTCCTAAAACATCTAGTGATCCTCAGCCATGCAAGCCCGACTCAGATAGTCAGCACCCACGTTCTGTTTTCCGGTATCACTCTTATAGTGAAGTTGTACACCTGGAGCAGCAGACTCCAGCGCATGAGTCTACTGTTTGCGACCTTTGCGGTTTGCAGGTACCGCAACGGTTGATGATCCGTTTCCAGGTCAAACGCACGACCATACAAATAAGGCTGGAACTTGTGTGTAGCCCATACTACAGCTAGACACTCACGCTCAATCGTGGAGTATCGACTTTCAGCATCCGTGAGTTTGCGGCTGGCATACGCCACGGGGTGAAGCAACCCACTTCTCTCTTGTAAGAGAACGGCTCCAAGTCCAGTGTCAGATGCATCTGTACGCAGTGTGAACGGCGCCGACAGGTCCGGCAACTGCAAAACTGGCCTCGCAGTGAGCCGCGCCTTCAGTGCGCGGAACGCAGTCTCGCATGCAGTGTTCCACTCTACAGTGTTAGGAGCGCTTTTCTTGGTGAGGTTTGAAAGTGGGAGGGCGATGGCCGAAAAGTTGGGGATAAACTTGCGATAGTATCCCGCCAACCCTAAGAAAGCACGGACTTGCTTCTTAGTTTTGGGCACCGGTGCCTCCTCCACCTTCTGTATCTTGTCGTCCTCAGGCAGGATTTCTCCCTTCCTCACTACGTGTCCCAGGAATCCCAGCTCCTGGAAGCCTACGCAGCACTTTGTAGGGCGGGCAGACAGATTAGCCTGCCTGAGACGGTTCAACACGGCCTCCAAAGCCTCCAAGTGTTCTGACCAGGTCTCAGTCGCAATGAGGATGTCATCCATGAAGTTATGCACGTCATCACGCCCCAGCGGCTCCAGCAGAGCTCGCATCATGCGGGAGAAGACTGCCACTGCATTCTTCAACCCAAACGGCATGACGCGAAACTGAAACTGGCCCGCAGGAGTCGTGAACGCAGTCATGGGACGCACGTCTTCCTGGACTGGAATCTGCCAATATCCCTTGGATAAATCGATCTTTGTGAAATACTTTGCGTGGCCCAGTCGCGCGAAGAGACTTTCCACGTCAGGAAGAGGTTCTGCGTCAAAGACTGTCACGCCGTTGAGCGCACGATAGTCTACACAGAATCGGAACTTGTCATCCTTCTTCCTGACGAGGACGACTGGGGCGTTGTAAGGGGAGGCAGCTGGCTCGATAACGCCCAGCGCTAGCATAGCCTTCACTTCCTCCTTTACCACCTCCATCTTGGCGTAGGGCAGAGGGTACTGCCTGACGCGGACTGGCCGCGCTGACTCGACAGTCATGTCAAAGGTGGCCAGATCTGTGCAGAGAGGCAAGTCGGTCAAGACCTTACTGTACTTCTCCGCGATAGCCAGCACTTGACCTCTCTGACTGTCAGTTAGCTGCGAGCCTAGCACGACGTCACGCGCAGTCTCCTCCCCTACCAAACACGGAAGAGGTATTTCCCGGTCAGGAAGTGTCATCTTCCCACCCTCCTCGATCACAGCTACGGCGATCGCAGGAGTCTGGTCGCCTGAACTACCTGCACCTGAGCGATCTCGGTACAGCTTCAGAAGGTTGGCGTGATACAGCTGGTCACGCCCACCCATCCTGACACGATAGTCGGCTTCTCCTCGTCTCTCGAGGATTTCAAAAGGACCTTGCCAACAGAGTTGCAGCTTGTTATGCTTCTGAGGGAGCAGCAGCAAGACCTTGTCACCGGGTCGGAACACGCGCACGACAGTCTTCCGATTGAATACTGCGGCCTGCCTTTGAGAAGCAACAGCAAGCTTTTGATGAGCCAACTTGCATGTCTCTTCTATTCTGTTTCTAAGGTCTACCACATACTCGGATGTGGTCCTAACCTGTTCATCTGTCACCTCCTCAGTCCACAGACTTCGGAGCACAGACATAGGTCCTCTGACTGTTCGACCATACAGTAGTTCGAACGGAGAAAAGCCCAAGCTTTCCTGTTGCACTTCGCGGTAAGCGAAGAGTAGTGCAGGGATATACCGATCCCATTGTTTCGGTCTTTCCTGAGAAAGCTTTCGCAACATGGTTTTGAGAGTGCTATTGTACCTCTCTACCAATCCGTTGCCTTGTGCATGATAGGGGGTGGTAGCCAATCCCTTGATTGCTAACAGTCGTTCCACCTCTCTCATCACATCACTCATGAATTGAGTACCTCTATCAGTCAATATCTCTGCTGGAATTCCTACTCTTGCCCACACTTGAAACATGGCCTCTGCTACTGTCACTGCATCGATTGTTTTCAGTGGAATCGCCTCCGGATATTGAGTTGCGTAGTCCACAAAGACAAGAATGTATCGGTTCCCTGCATCCGATGCAGGCGTGATTGGACCGACTATATCGATAGCGACACGCTCAAACGGTGTGTCGATGAGGGGTACACGTCCCAATGGCACCTTCCTAGGTTTCGGGGACACTCTCTGGCATTGATCACAGGATTCTACGAATCTACGTACGTCAGGACACATTCCTGGCCAGAAAAAGTGTTTCCAGACACGCTCGCGTGTACGCTGGACTCCCATGTGACCACTCATGGGTGTCTCGTGAGCTAGTTTCAACACTCCTTGACGTAGGTCACGAGGTACAACCACTTGGGTGTAGGCCACGCCTTTGGTTTTGAACTCTCGGTACAAAATCTCCTTCTTCCACACGAAGGATATCTGTCCTCCTTGCTTCATGGGCCATACTTTCTTCCCACTTGCGGCTTCGCGGCAGCGCGCTAGCGAAGAATCCTCTAACTGCATCGCACGCAGTTGCACAGGCGTTACTTCTCCCAGTCCGGCCTGAGCTACATGCAGCAGTGTAGGTCGTTTCTTCCTATCCGCAGCTTCCTGCGCACGAGTAACCACCGAGACAACTCTCGGTAAAGCATAGACAGGTAAACATCTGTCATCGCCCAGCCGGGCATGATTCCCTACAATGAAATCCGTGACTGGCGACTTCATCATGACAGCTTCCACTTCTCCAGAGTAGAATGGACAGTCTATATGGACAGCGGCTACCTTGTAGCGTCGCTTTACGTTAGTTTCGGCCATTGAAACTTCCAGTTCTTCACCCGTATACTGGTGACGCTTCACAAGTGCTTGTCTCACTACGCACACTTGCGACCCTGTGTCCCGTAGTCCTTTTACGGTGACACCTTCAACCACCACTTGGCACCAAGGACTGTAGTCTTGCTTGCTACATGGCGCACACAGAGTTGGAACGGAGACTAGCGGCGGAGTCTGCGACGGTTCCCTCACTACTGCCCCTGCAGTCTTAGCCCCATGGGTACAATCCCTAGCTAAGTGTTTAGGCGAACCACACGTGAAACACTTCCTGTCACTTCGCACTCCCATACCTCCCTTAGGAATTCCTTTCGCGGAATTTTTCTGTCCTAAGTTTCTCCTTTTTCCCTCGTGCCCATTCCCCGTCTTTCTGCCTTGCGGTTTTCCTGGTTGAAAAAACTTCTTGCGGCCTTCGCCGTGAGCTTCATAGTAGATCTCAGCTAGATCTCCTGCTTCTGACAACTTCTGGGGTCTCTTCTCCTTCACAAATGCTGACATTTCTGGAGACAGAGTCTGTTGGAACTGTTCCAACAGTATCAGCTGCTTCAACTCCTCCACTTTGGAGAGTTCGTGCCACTTGGCTAGATTCTCTGCCAAGCGCGCACAGTACTGCTTGTACGTTTCACCTTCCGTCTTCCTACAGCTTCGGAATCTCTGACGGTACGTCTCAGCAGTCAACTGATACCTCATGAGCAGCGCAGCTTTCAGTTCCTCATAGTTTTCCGCGGTACTATCATCGAGAGAGTTATAAAGTTCCGCCGCCTTCCCAGTGAGTCGAGTAGACACGCGAATTGCCCAAGTTCTTTTGTCCCATTTCCCCAGAGTAGCGACGCGCTCGAAACGTTTTAACCACGTGGCTATCTCTTCCTTTTCCTCATTGAATAAGGGGATGGATACATGAAACATTCGCTCCGCCTGCTCCTCTTCCATGTCATCAGTCGCACTGGTATGCTCAATCTCACTCTGAGATTTTCTTGCAGCCTCTTGAAGCAAGAGCTGCTTCCGTGGCTCGTGCTCCTCTTTCTCCCTCTCAGCTCTTTCTTCGAATGCTAGATTCTCTCTCGCGAGTCTCTCTCGCTCGCTTCGCATTCTCTCTTCTTCCCTCTCACTCTCTTTCTCACGTCTCTCACGTTCTCTCTCTCGTTCTCTCTTTTGTTCTCTCTCGAGCCTTTCTTGCTCTTTCTTCTGATCTCTCTCAGACTTCTCATGCTCCCGCTTCAGCCTCTCTTCAATCTCTAGTTTCTCTAGTTCTAGCCTGGCTAGTTCAGCTTCTTCACGAGTCATGTTCTCAGCTATAAATCCTGGAATAGCAGATGCTTCCACTCCTAACTCGATGGCAAGAGAACGCCATCTCGCTATTCTATCACTCTTCGGTTCAGCGTTAGACGCCATAGCTGCACTACTTACAGTTACACGCCCAGAACGAAGTTCCATACACTAGAGAATGCTAAACAGTCTCACACTTCGAGCGGAGTACTAATAGCAATACGGGAAACAATGCTTCACTGAGAGAATCATTTCCCGAGAGAAAAATGCTAACTATGCAAACATGAACCTGCAACCTTATGCAAAACGACAATTCAAGTAGCATGTCACAGCATTGAAGTAGAACAATTTCAAGTGAGAATACAACATCAGGTGAACCCTCAGTGTCTAAGTCGAAGGAGAGTGGTAACTCTACACAATGGCAGTTAATTCTCAATTAACAACTTAGATAAACATCCTGGCAGGCGTCGCCATTGTGGCGGTTAACCTCGAACTGCAGGGTGGTAGGATGAATGAATTTGATAACTTTTACTCTTAGGTAGGCTCGCCAGTGTGCCCTATTCTCTAGGGAACACACAATTGAGATAAATCTTGAGATTTATCTAAAAGTGAATATAAATGATGGATGAATGGTCTACCCTCCCTGGTCAAGGAGACATTTCATACAAAGTCTCAGCTACCAAACACCTTTTCGACTTGAGAACGACATGTCGTGATGATATAGGCCAAACCATGAAAATAAAGGACACTGAGGGTCAGGTTCAAATTTTATAAATAATAGTTTAATCAAGGAAAATAACTTGGCCAATAATCCCAACCCGCAGCTGCTTTCCCCTAAGCTAAGTCAAGATACAAAACATCAACAAATAACATGTACCATCAACTTCGCACTTGTTCAACGTATCCTACCAAACACGCCACATGTAAGCGAGGTATGGAATAACTTATGAATGAAATCGTGGTGATGTACCAACCAATCAGAACACAAGGGTACACAACTGGGCAACACGTCACACACGAATAAACAGTGACGCAGCTAGTCTAGCTGCGCACTACTTTACCCTCACGGTAATGAAAAGATACAATTATGACGAGTACTAGTCCTCTCAAGGACTTATAACTTCAAGCATGCACTAATCGAATATGAGATATATCTCCAGGGAAGACGACCTACACACTCAGGCCTCTTAGTTAGTCTTCTACTAAACTACACGTGGTCTCACTCTGAAAGAGAAATGGCCGGAAGATGACTTTCACCCTCACCACACACGTGTCCCCATTCTCTTCGATGATGGCTCAACAGCTTGCTTTGTACTACAGTCATAATCACGTCGAAGACATCGCAGATTCGGGGAATAATTAGAGGAGAAAACACCTTACCCTCTCTCGGTGAGTCCAAGTCTCTCCAGACAGTAACTGCACCCGTCCACCCACACACGAATCTCGATACAGGTCTCGACGCTGGTGCACTGCTTCCACACGACAGCAACGCACGTAGATCTCGGTCTGCTGGTTCTAGAAGGCTGTCTCGTTGACGCGGCTGGGTCCTAGCTGATCCACATCAGAGTACGTAGAGGCATCTCAGTCCACTGGGTCGACGGCTCTCGAAGACGCTCCTGTAGCTTGACCTCCTCGTAGCACGCCGTCATTCGTCCACTAACTTGCTAAAGTTGAACGCAGCTCCACCAAACAGTCTACCCCTAGCCATTCTGTAAACCCGAGTCAGTAGTATTGACTCTGGCACAGTTCGCAATGAATGCGTAATAGGCTTGACCCTTGGCATTACAGCCTTGCGCCAAAAATAGTTCGTTCTGATACTATTTTTCTCTCCACTTTTTACAGAAATCATTCAGATGTAAAAACTTGTTCCATTTCAACACAAACATTTTATTGTATCGAATAAACGCTTGTTTGTTGTCTCAACAAGAGTAAGTTAAGAGTTTTGTGCGAAATAGTCTTAGAACTACTTTAACGGCGTATGTCAGGGAGCACATCGGCTATCCCACAAGCCTCTCGTGTGACCTCCGCTTGCATAAATTGGCCAAAACCTTCCATCACGTGATGTGAACTGTGCTAGAGATACTTTTGCCGGTAGGCGAAATCTCTAGTTTACTAGAATGACTCTCTAGCATCCAATGCTATACTCTTGTGCAGTGATTTCACACTCGCACCACACGTAAATGAGAGCCAGAGCAGCGTCTCATACTGTGGAATAGCTTACACGAGCTACTGGCTTTCGTATCGTATCTGCTCTCAGACATGAGCACAATACTTGTCCACTCGGGACGTTCAATGATATTCTGACTCCTGCAGAATAATTGATACCTTGAAAGGAAAGACATTAGCTTCTGACGTAGAACGCTAATTCCAGGGCAAACATACCCTTTACACACAGACGCTAGACTGAAACAAGTCCTAGGTCTAAAACAGAGAGGCGACCATCGCTAATGATCCCTTCTGAATCTATGAGGCACATAGCAACCTCACACCTCTGGTCGTCTCAACAGACTCAGGTTTGAATCATAACTCGCGAGAGTCAATGATTCACTAATTCAAGACCTCAGTCAAGAATTCTACCAACATTGATTCAAGACCGTTGAATCAAATGAAGGTTGTCAAATGTGAGTTTTGCTCATATTGACCGATTTAACCTGCAAGAAACGAACACACTAATCACTATGCTGTAACAGACGATGTGTACAACGCATTCAAGTGACCCTCCCCGTTATTTAACGCATCAGAAGGTTAAGTGTCGTTTGCTTGCAATTACACTCAAAGTAGAACCCATAATTAACTTATCTCACAAGGAAACCATAGCGGAAATACTTTCAGACATTCTTTCTTAGTCAATCCTCTGTCACAAAGAGGTAATTTACACGTATTTCCCTTCCCAATGCTATAACGGTTTTCCCCAGTTAGAATTTGGCGTTCATACAGCACAATTAGACGCACGCGCTAACGAGTAAAAATCCCTGGATTATTATTTCCACTACCTACCTCATTCAGGTCGTGACGGATTCGCAATTCCTATACGGATGCCATCCCAGGAAAGGCTTTCCTTGGGACTAGCATAAGTGCTAGGGCCATTCTTGCAATGCCCAATCAGAGCACCTAACTGCACGTCCTTTCTTCTCAAGCAGAAGTCGATGTAATGCAAAACCCGTCAGACGAGAAAGGTAATGACGTCACGCTCGACTCATGACGCAAATAATACATTTCTTCTCCATCTC
>JAWQFJ010017789.1:0-7500 GCA_034096865.1 Theodoxus fluviatilis
GCGTGCAAGAAATGCGGAACTAGCCATGAGAAGAGGAAGTGTCCAGCATACCAGAAGAAATGTCACAAATGTAGAAAAATGTCACATTTTGCAAACATGTGCAAGTCTAAGTCCAAAACAAAGAAAACAGAGGAAGTTACTTCAGAGCCAGAGCCAGAAAGAGAGCTTGAAACAGAGCCAATAACAGAGCCAGAAAAAGAGCCTGAGAGAGAGCCAGAGCCTGAGAAAGAATACTTCATAGGAAGCGTCAAGTGGAGGGTGAATTTGAAGTTGGAAGAAACCACTATCAACTGGAAGATCGATTCAGGGGCCGACTTCAACCTTATTTGAAGATCTACATGGGCAAAGCTAGGACAGCCGAAGCTGCTTCCAGCGAATCGTGTCAACCTGATGAGTCCAGGGGGCAAAGTGAAAACACTATGTCACTTCACTACCAAGTTTGAGAAGAAGATTGAAGCTATAGTGTTCGTCATTGATAACGACACTGACAGTCTTCTGAGCCGCAGTACAGCTACAGCGCTGAATCTTGTACAGAGAGTGAACTCAGTCACTTTCGCAGCCGTGAAGTGTGAACCTGTGAAGATCAAGCTCAAGGAAGGTACACAACCGTACAGCATATCCACACCAAGAAGAGTGCCAATTCCACTGCAAGAAAAGATGAAGAAAGAGTTGGAGAGGATGAAAGAAGACGGAATAATAGAAGAAATCACAGAGCCAACTGAGTGGGTGTCGCCCATGGTTCCAATACAGAAGCCTAACGGTGACGTCTGGATCTGCGTCGATCTGAAGAAATTGAACCAAGCAATCCAGAGCGAGCGATACGTCATTCCTTCAATCGATGATATCATCCACAAGCTTCGAGGTTCCAGTGTGTTCTCCAAGCTTGACGCTCAGTCAGGATTCTGGCAGCTTCCGCTTCATGAAAGCACAGCCAAACTCACTTGCTTTCTTACACCCTACGGCAGATTTTTCATGAAAAGACTCCCTTTTGGTATTTCTTCTGCACCAGAAGTGTTTCAACGGGTCATGACAGAGTCACTCCAGGGCATAGACGGAGTCATCTGCTACTTCGACGACATCGTTTGCCATACCAAGACGATGGAGGAGCATGACGCGCTACTTGCAAAAGTCACCAGAGGCTTGATGAAGTAGGCCTTCGTCTGAACAAGACCAAGTGTGAGTACAAGAAGAGGGAGATCACCTTTCTTGGTCACGTCATCAACGAGCGTTCGTCCAGATCCGTCCAAGATCGAAGCGATCAAGAGTCTGTCAGAACCAGAAGACATCGCCGAGCTCAGAAGATACTTGGGCATGGTCAACTATCTTGGCAGGTACCTACCACACCTGTCCACTGTTCTGAAGCCGTTGAACGCACTGTTGACCAAAGACGCAGCGTGGACATGGGGTCCTGAGCAGTCAGAAGCCTTTTTGAAAGTGAAGGAGATGCTTACCACTGCGCCTACCTTAGCGTACTTCGACCCAAAGAAGCCGACGACAGTTTCAGCTGACGCGTCGAGCTATGGTCTGGGAGGAGTTCTTCTCCAGGAACATAAAGATGGATTGCGTCCAGTCGCATTCTGCTCCAGAACACTGACCAAAACAGAGACAAACTGGGCACAGATCGAAAAGGAAATCCTCGCTTCAGTTTGGGCTTGTGAAAGGTTCGAGAGATACTTGGTAGGGCTAGACAGCTTTACGCTTCAAACTGACCACAAACCGCTCATTCCGCTCATCAACACCAAAGACTTGTCAGAAACACCACTGAGATGCCAAAGAATGCTGATGAGGCTGATGAGGTTCAAGCCAAAAGCAGTGTTCATTCAAGGGAAAGACATGACGATAGCAGACGCCTTGTCGAGAAGTCCTTTGAAGCCAGAGAAAGAAGAAACAGCACTGCAAGAAGACGTAGAAGTCTACGTGTACGAAGTCACAAGCGCTTGGCCAGTTTCAGATGCCAAGCTGAACCAGATGCGTGAGGAGACCCAGAAGGACGTCAACCTCAAAACAGCGCTAGACTACACCATCAAGGGATGGCCAGTCTACAAAGTAGATGTCAAAAATGGCAGCCAAAGACCTCTTTGCCGTTCGTGGAGACCTCAGTACTCATGAAGGACTGTTGATCTATGGCGATCGAATCGTCGTACCAGTTTCCATGCGAGCAGAAGTCTTAGAGAGAATCCATGATGGTCACATGGGTATCACCAAGTGCCGTGAAAGAGCAAAAACATCAGTGTGGTGGCCACACATAAGCCATGACATCAAAAACAAAGTTGCAGAGTGCAAACACTGTCTAGAGAAGAAACCATCGCAAGCGAGTGAGCCATTGCTTCCGTCAACGATGCCAGAACGACCCTTTCAGAGGATCGCTGTTGACATTTGCGAGATCAGGGGACAGAACTACCTCGTCTCAGTTGACTACTACAGTCGCTACATTGACATAGCTCAGCTCAGCAAGGTGACCTCCACAGCAGTCATCAACAAGATGAAGATTATCTTCTCACAGCATGGGATTGCAGAGACAGTAGTTTCCGACAATGGAACACAGTTTTCTTCAGCCGAGTTCAAGAAATTCGCTAAAGAATGGAACTTTTGCCATGTCACCAGTTCTCCTCACTATCCACAGTCCAACGGTGAGGCAGAACGCGCCGTGAAGACAGCAAAGGAGATCCTGAAACAGAAAGACTATCTCCTTGCATTGCTGACTTACCGAGCTACTCCACTCCCAACCCTTGGAGTAAGCCCGGCAGAGCTAGCGTTTGGAAGGAGGCTACGCACAACCCTACCCGTCCTTCCCCAGTCCCTTTTCCCATGTAAAGTGGAACATGAGACAGTACGCCAGCACGATGCGAAGTCAAAGCAGTCATAAAAGCAGTACTTTGACAAAAGAGCACGGAGTTTGCCAGAGCTTCAACCCGTTTACCTCGTCCTCATGAAGGAGGAGGGAGAGAAAGGCTGAAAAGAGTGCTCCAAGATCCTACCTCGTTCAGACTCCTGAGGGTAGGCTGAGGCGTAACCGCAAGCACATCAGGTTACGTACGTCCGAGCCGATCACCGTAGTCAACCCGAAGATGTCGACGCAGATCAACGAAGACGACCCGAAGATGTCCGTCCAACTTACAAGCAGTCAAACGTCGCAGCCGAGGCAACCACAACCACAGCCGGTGCAACCGCTGCAACAGACGCCGCCGTACATCACCAAGTCCGGTCGACAGATTCAGAAACCAGCCCGGTACCAGCGAAGTAACATTCCGTAGTGATTGTTACCAAGCATCACTTGGTTAGTACCGAACTTTGATTCTAAGTGATGCTACGCAGGAAGCTGTTGTGTGAAATTGATTGTCTAAGTGATGCTTTGCAGTATATCGTGTGTTGGTTGAAGTTATGAACTTCCAAGTTCGGTTGTTCAAGTTATAGCAGTTCATAGTTAGATTCTAAGTTAGAATTATCAGAGACGCTTTGCAGGAAGTCAAAAGCTAAAAGTTAGAGTTTACTTTATTTGAAGTCGATCCGTTTGAACTGAAGAGGAAACAGATACTGTGTGCTAATCCGTTTGAAGTGAAAACAGATACTTTGTGCTGAAACTTGAAACTCAAAAGACGCGCTGCTGGAATATTGAGTTAATTGACAGTTAAAGTTGAAAGAGTTAATTGTTGTGTCTTTTCCCTAAAAAGGGGAGATGTCGTATTATCAGGCATAAGGGAAGTAACCGCTACTGCATTGTTACGAAGCCATTTAGTAAAGTTCGCTCCCCTTGACCATGAGCTGGCTTGCGCATGCGTACTAATAAAGAGTTCCTCAACCGCCATCTCCGAAGTGCTGTTGTCTGTTCAGCGTTCCCTCAGTTTTCCCCTTGTCACGCTCTTCCACTCGAGCCACACCGTCAACAGACATCAAAACACACGACAAGAGAGCTTTCCAATCAGCCATAACTCTCTCAAATGTGTGTCGAAACTGTTGATGCTGTTTTCATTATGTCAGGGTTATGAAGAGTAGCGACGCTGCAAGTTTCGATCTCTGTGGTGATGTCGGAGGTTTTCAGCGCCATCTTGTGACCTGTTGTCACATGTGGAGAGCAGCTGTGCTCTTCCAACAAGCGCCGCACTCCATCTCTGTCCCCTACGTCTCTATTCTCCTCCTGATTTTTTTTGATTTTTTTTTCGGGGGGGGGGGGGGGGGGGACGGGGGGTGTTAATCCAGCCCTCATGTATTGTTTGGTTCATTGTGCTTAGTTTGACTTTTATATTATATTAATGAATATTTATCATATCCACGCGTCATGTTTGCCTAGTTTACTGGGTTTAATATGACTTTTAAATTATATTGATGATTATTTATCATATTTTGGCGTCATGCATATCTGGGTCTCCGCGCCCCAGGAATTAAATACTTTTTTAATCTATAATATTTGTATCTAATTGAATCGCAATATGTGACCAGCCACCACAAAAGCAGTCCTGACTCGAATTTTTTGTGTTTGGAGAGGCAAGTTTTTAAACATTTCAATCTAACTTCTTTTTTAGTAATCGAATACAAGTTAGCAATATCGAGTAAATGGTGATTTTAATAAAATGGTCTGAGCTCTCTCTCTCTTTCTCTCTCTCTCTCTCTCTCTCTCTCTCTCTCTCTATATATATATATATATATATATATATATATATATATATATATATATATATATATATCACTCATCTCTCTCTCTTTCACTCGTAACTGAGAACATTCTTCCTCCTTCTCCCTTTCTAAATCCCTTCCTAATCTTCTCATCCCATTCCTCCTCTCGTCTCTCCTTTCCTCCGCGCTCCGTTACTGCCAGGGCGGCACTTAGTGGAGGTCCGAGTTTTGTTGAGGGATTTCCTACAAGTGAGCCTTAAGGGTCTGCTGCATTACTTTCTTCCTGAACCTCGAGGTCTTTGTGTTTGCATGCCCCAGCAGAAACCACAATGACAGTTTACCCTGATAATGAAAAGGAACCATGCTATAAATGAGAGAAAGAAGAGAGAGAGAGAGAGAGAGAGTGAGGGATGGAGGGAGAGACAGAGAGAGAGAGAGAGAGAGAGAGAGAGAGAGAGAGAGAGAGGGAGGGAGAGACAGAGAGAGAGAGAGAGAGGGAGAGAGAGAGGGAGAGAGAGAGAGAGAGAAAGAGAGAGAAAGAGAGAGAGAGAGAGAGATGTAGATACATCGCAACTGACCTCATGAGATGGACATCATCTGTACGTAATAAGTCAGTGATACCTACGCGATAACCTCTGTCAAACAAATCATAAATATACTCTGTCTGAGGTCTTCGTAGGCGGGACACCAGAGCAAGAAATGTATTTCTTCCTCGTCCTTTTCACCGCATGACGGACAAAGCAGTGTTCTGGTGGAATCATTAACGAAACGATATTTATGTATGTACATCTCACTGAATCCCGCACGAAAACGGACAATAACATCTCTGAATATTTGTTTGTCGATGAAATACAGATACTGCTCCCTGAAGAGAGCAGATTTGAACTTATCATAAAAGGTATACCTTGAGCTACTTCTAAGAATGCCAGACCATTCCTGTTTGTACTCCATAATAAGACGCTCCCTCAGATCCCTCAAGAACTGCCTTTCATTCTCTACATGTTGCCTTTCCCAATGATTGCCAAAATTGTATTTATGTAATATACCTTTTATATGACTTGCCCAGTTACTCTTTCCAGACAACAGCATATTATACACTTTGCGAGGATATCTAGTATTGTCCATTCTCAAGATCCTTAACCAATACTTTATTGCTCGCAATCTAGCATTGATGTACAAAGGGTACCTGCCTGTCTCTCCGTATGCAATTGCATTTGGTGTCTGAGGTGGTAGATGTAAAAACCGCTTCATTGCTTGAAGATGGACATTCTCTATATCAGGGCAATCATGTATACCTCACATCTCCGCAGAATACATAATAACTGGTAAAACTTGTGCATCAAAAAGTTTGAAAAAAATATCTGGCGACACACATCCAAGTTTTCTACAGCATTTGTTAACCTGGAGTAAACCGGCTTTGGCTCTTTGTGCCAGATCTAGCTGTAGCGTTCTGTACGACAGCCGTGTAGAAAAGATTACACCGAGGTATTTATATTCATTTACAACTTCCAGTTGCTTCCCATCCAAAAACCACTTTTCGTGCTCAGCAAGAAAGCCACCATTAAGAAAAACCACAACTTTTGTTTTGTCAGAGTTGACCTGTAGGCCAAGTTTACGTGCTTCCTTTACCAGTAAGTTCAGCTGGTTTTGCAGTCCAACTATGGTGTCTGAGATAAGTACAACGTCATCAGCGAACAAAAGGAGGAATACTGAGACAAACTCAGGCATGAGTTGTACTCCATGTTTTCCATTTTCAATTACTTTCCTCACTACATATGAAATTAATAAGGAAAACATTATCGGGCTGGCTTTGCAGCCTTGTTTTAGGCCCCGTTTACTCTCGAATGAAGCACTGCACTGACCATTGCTTCTGACACAATATCATACTGAAGAGTACATGCCTTGAAGCATCTTAAGCATTTTACCTTTTATCCCATACAATTTCAACACCTTCCACATTGCTTCTCTGTCCACTGTATCAAACGCCTTTTTGAAGTCCACAAATGCTGAATACAACTTCCGCTTCCTGCTCAAGTACCTCCGTATGATACAATTAAGGATGTACACATTAACAACTGTTGAGTAACCCTTTCGAAAATCAGCTTGTTCCTCTGCAATCAGGTTGTTTGAATCCGCCCAAGACACAATTCTATCAGTAATAATTGAGGTGAACACTTTACAGAAGATACTTGTTAGACAAATTCCTCTGTAATTATCGGGATTGGATGGATCAGCTTTCTTATGTATAGATACAATAATTGAACTTGTCCAGACTTTCGGATACTGACCTTTAGTGAATATCATTTTGAAAAACCTGCATATCCATAGAACAACAGAATGGGGTGTACATTTTAACATTTCCGCTAGTATTTCATCCGGACCAGCCGACTTGCCTCCCTTAAGCCTGGCCATGGCAGTGGTGATCTCATCTTCTTTAATGTCAGCGTTTAATATGGACAATTCTTCCTCAGATGATGTGACAGCAGTTTCCTCAAATTGTGACATATGGACAGAGTTCGTTATCTGGAAAACCTCACGAAAGTGAGTATACCATGTGTCTACACTGACACGATTGTTTAAACATTTCTTTGCAGCCAGTGTAAGCGGTTTGAGACCCAGACAAAGGGTGTAAGTCGCTATAAAAAACCACACCTTTACCTTTACCTTTGTCTCCAGAATTTATTGGGGTCATTTATGTTTTCTACTATTCTTGATAGAACCTGATTCCTATGTTGTAACTTCTTCGCAGCAGTCAAACTCTTGTACTGGTTTCTGCATGTTGTATACTCCAATTTTAAAGGGAACGATAAGGTTCGCCTGTACCTACTAAGGAGATTACGCAATTTAGTCTTTGCCGACCTACACTCCCCATCAAACCAGGGCTGTCCA
>JAWQFJ010017789.1:12500-24708 GCA_034096865.1 Theodoxus fluviatilis
TGCTTCTACCTGTGAAAGGTTACATATGTCTCTGGTCGTTGTCGTCAGCTAGTGAACTATAGGTCTAGTCAGACAGACATATCCATTTTCTCATCCCCATTCGACCATTCCTCCAAGTTCAGACTTCTCTTCCTTTCTTCCGTTTCTTCCATTCACGCCCTCTTCTCCCTCTCTGCTTTGCCTCGCCGGGACAGTCATTAACACGCACTGTCCACCCGCCACCTGGGGTCTCCCTGGGCTCGGCACTTTCCATCCCTGTCTCTACACGAGATTCAGTCCTCGCCTCCCTCTTGCAGTCCTCCATGGCCACATGGGGCTGTAGTACACTCATCATTCCTTCAACTGTCCTCTCCTCCTCTTCTTTCACACACACGTCTCTTCGTTCCACTGTCACCCCTGGGAAAGGCACACATTTCTCACCTCCTAAGCTAGCCTCGGGCACTCTTCTCAATTGGACATCTCGCCGTGGATAGCGTTTGCTCGATACACTTCTCTGGTATCTCTCACTCTCCATCCCAACGTGGTCACTCTCGCTGCTCTCTTCTGCTCTGTCACCCTTCATGACATTCACACCACTATCGGCAGGAACCGATAAACACAGACACGCTTTCACGCTTGCCTTGTTTTCTCTCTCCACCTGCACTATTGCTTCTTCTCTGTCTCCTCTCTCCACTTGCACTACTTCCTGGGGGATGACTTGCTCAAACAGGGGTTTGAGTTCTCTATCTCCCGTCTGTTCCTCTAACAGGTTGTCTTCCTTGCTGGAGTTTACCTCTACTGGGGTGCCTGTACTGGCATCCGCCTCTGTATTCCCCTCCGATCTCTGGCTAGGTACGTCGCTGTCCTGCCCTGTATCTGACTCTTCCTTTCGACTCCCGTCGCTGACTTCTGTGTCCGACTTCTCTGTCTGACTCCTGTCTCTGACCTCTAGGTCTGATTTCTCTCCTCGGACTACTGTCTCTACATTCTCTCCTAGGGAGGTCTCCGAGATATCTGTCTCCCTTTCTGCTTCTCTTCCACGCGCACGTGTCACCTCACATGCTGAGAAACCTGTCTCCTTCTCCCTATCTACTGTCACCACCTGGGGTGAAGTTAGGGTTAGCTCGACCTGCCTGGCAGGCGGCACTAAGTCATTACCCAAAATGACGTCAAAGCTTCCACAGCCTATCATCCCATCTAGAACTGCTACTTGCACCGTTCCTGAGACTAGAGCGCTCTCTATCTCTACCTGATGGGTGGGAACGTATTTCCCGACTCCAGGAATGATTCCTGACAACCAAGTCCTCCTGTCTGTCTCTCGGCTATTGAACGGCAGTACATCACCGCGCACTATCGTCACATTCGCGCCAGTATCTCTAAGCATTCGGACACGTTGCTTCGTTCCGCCTGGCAATCCTATCAGTCCTTGACTGATGTAAGGATCGAATTCCCCTCTCGGTCCGAGACCGGTGATCGGGCGAGATTCGTCTCCTTTCTGGGGTTCTACACCCTCCCTGCCTAGCCACTGCGTTTTGGGCTGCTCCCTGAACACGCGACACGCAAACATAGAATGAGACGTTGGTTGGTTAAGACGGCAATCTCTGGAGAAATGGCCGAATTCCTTACATCGATAGCACTGGATTTGGGAAAGGTCTATCCCTTCCCGTTTCTCTCCACCCTGGTTCCTATGCCCTGCATGGCTCCCTCGACTATGACTTCCATTCTTAGAATGGTCATATGCTCTCTGGTGAGGCTTCCCACCTCCGAACTTCCCTTGTGCTGGAGAATTCCCTCTCCCTGCATTCCCTACTTGGCAGTGCACTGCCGCGTACGTGTCGCATACCGTAGCGGCCTGATCTAGGGTTTCTACCCTGCGATCTGAGAGATGCATCCTGAGATCGTCAGTCACTCTCTCATGAAACGCCTCCATGAGCATTGTCTCCCTGAGCTTCTCATAGCTATTTCCCACCTCTTCTGCCCGTAACCACCTGTCAAACGTGGTTCTTAGATCATGTGCAAATTCTCTGAAAGTTTTTCTCTCTGCTTTCTGCAGGCTACGGAATTTCTTTCTATAGCTTTCAGGTACGAGTTGGTACTCCCTCAAGATAGCTTCCTTCACTCTCACATAGTCCTGACTGTCTTCTGTAGTTAGGGAAACAAAAACGTCGCGTGCTTTTCCTACTAGCACGGACTGTAGGAGTGCTGTCCACTTTGCTCTGGGCCAGTTCCAGGTGATAGCAGTCTTCTCAAAATACTCAAAGTAGCTTTCCAGATTTGCCTCATCAAATGCTGGAACTTTGTCCACCTTCACGGTGACCGACTCACTGCTGCTACTACCACTGGATTCTCTCCTATCTCTGGATTGCAGTTCTAGTTCTCTAAGCTTGACTTCTTTCTGCATCTCCATCTCCAGCTGCATCTGTCTCAGGGCTATTTCCTGCTGCTTCTCCTGCTGCTTCAGTGCTATCTCCTGCTCCATCTGTCTCAGTGCCCTCTCCTGCTGCATCTCATGCTGCTTTAGTGCTATCTCATGCTGCATCTCAAGCTTCCTAAGTTCTAATGGGTCTGGCATGCTTGCCATTCCATTTCTACTCCCTGGTGTCGAACGACCAGAATTTTGACCTTCTTGTTCTTCTGCTTGATTTAGACTTGCCATGTTAAAATCAAGTTCTGCCTCCTTCCCTGAATCTACAAGAATTTCCTTGTTTCTAAGACCCTCTATCAATTGTGCTCTGATGATCTCAACCCTCCCTTTTTTGATACTGATTTCAAAGTGCTCGGCAATCTGCAACAATTCTTTCTTTGTTGCATTACTTAGGATTTGTACATCTAAGTTTGTGATAAAATTCGTAACTGTGTCCATGACTTATCTTCAAACTCAGCTAAGGTTGTCCAAAATTCTAATTCTTAACTGTCATCACCTAAGCAAAAATGTCACGTCGATTGTCAGTCTGATCAATACACAATGAAATGCATGAGTTCCTTTCACAGGTGAAGCAAGTCAAAGTAACAGAGTTGACAACACAATCTTTCGTTCAGACACACAGCTTGCTCACTCTTTTCCAATAGGTCAATGTTCTAGAAAAACAGTTTCTCACAGCTCAAATTTCTATTACAGTGGATGGAATGATTGATTCAAATCTCTTATGAATTTTTCAACTGTTACAAAGTTTTACTAATTGTTCAAAATCTCGGACTGAGCTACCCAATTGTTACGAACGGGGCTCTTTATCTCCCATTCAAGAGAGATCGGTCTAGGGGTTTTGCTTACCGTTCCATAACATTCTTTCATTCATTCCATGCCATGCAAGTGAACAAGACCGTACAGAGGAGAAAGTGTGAATTGAACTTTAAAGATGACGTTTAATAATACAGATGAAATGATAATTCTTAAGGTAACTAATTTAAGGTATCAAAATGTAAGGTTTAGCCAGCCAGCCTTTGTGATACAACTTATCTGATTGCGTCAGCCTCTGCTGACTGCCGTTGAATGAAGTGTCTTTCTGACAGGGGTGAAGAAACGATGGGCCATTAACGTCGGGTTATTTATAGCCTGGTCAGGGCTCGTTGAAGCGTGAGGCTGGTGGAAGGGAGGGTTCCATCTTTCGTCTCCCCTCCTAGGTGAAACGTGGAGTAGGTCGGGCTTGGCGTGGTCAGTTGCCTCGTCATGGCGATTGGCGTGGGGGCGGGCGTTGAGGCTTGAACCGTGGGCAGGCGGGGGTCGGGGCTAATCAGGCATGACTGCCTGATGCTCTCTCGGCTGGGCGGCGGATTCGCATTCCGTCCCCTCTGGTTGACCTCCAGCGCTTTCCGTCGCACGGTCAGGTGCGGCGGGCAGGTGTGGCGCGAGGTGTTGGCAGGAAGAGAGAGAGGGAGAGGGTCGGGGAGGGTTTTATAGATGCACTCAGTGTCCGGTGCTGACCAATCGCGCTCCAGACGCCATCTTGCCCTCATCACGAGACCCCGGTCATGGGACCTTGTTTACAAGCCGGATTCTTTTGTCACCTCTGGTCACGAGATGTGGATGACGCGACCTGCATCAGAGGCCGGCGTCACGAGACTGGGCTCCTTTGTCTACACACACTGACCAGTCCTATTTTTGGCACAGGCACGACGCAGTAGAAACGTTCAAATCTCCTTTGTCCTTTTCAAAATCCCACCCTGACACAATTTCCTAACTGCTGGCTGGGTTATCTAAAGCTAGGTTTGAGAGCTGGCTGGCTCATATACTTATTCATACAACTAACTTACAACAAAATCTCTCCATTCATCACACTATCTATCTATCTATCTATTCTAATCTAATCTGTCTAATCTATCCATCCCTCCATCCATCTATCCATCCCTCTATCCATCCCTCCAACCATCTATCAATCCCTCCAACCATCTATCCATCCCTTCATCCATCCCTCCATCTATATATCCATCCTACATTCATCTATCCATCCATCCCTCCATCTCTCTCTCTACTCACTCTTGTCAGTGCCAGTGCCAAGCATCGGAGGGGAGACAGCGCGGTGGCTGTTGCAGCCGAGCCACGCCACGGCACGGAGCGGCGCTTTACGCGCCACAGCGCAAGTACTGCAGACAGACAATGAGAGGCCTGATGTTCCCTGTGCCCATTCTCACAGCCCAAGGGTGGGGCAATTACTGGCATGGTGTTTACTGAGAGCCAGCCAGGGCAATTTGCGTGCTAGTTGTCGCAACACAGGACAGCTTACCAGACCAAGCGACCTCTTGTCTCCACTCTGGCTGTGTGTGTATGAGGCCTGCACTACCCTATGTATCAGTGTGTGTGTGTGTGTGTGCATTCGTGCGTGCGCGTGCGCGTGCGTACCTGTCTGTGTGCGAATCTGCGAATGTGTGTACGCGCAAATATGTGTGTAAGTGTGTGCGTATGTGTGTGTTTCTATGTGTCTGTATGTATCTGTGCGTGTATGTTTGTGGATATGTGTGTGCATGTGTGTTTCTATGTGTACGTGTGTATATGTGTGTATTCCTTCCACTGTCCATTTGATGGCTTCATGCCCATCCCTTGTCATGTCTTTTCTTCCACGTCCACTGTCTGACATCATCTGCACTCAGTCTTCCACTCATAATTTCATCTCCCAATCCCTACCCCAACCCCAACCCCCAAAACCAACTCACCCCCACATTCTCGACAGCCTTTGTTGCTGCTTTCTGCGTGCAACTACAGACTACGGGAGCAGCACGTTGAGGCTGAGGGGAGTGACAGTAGGAAGCTAGGAATACTGCACCAGTCAGAGTGTACTATCCCAGCAAGGAATACTGCACCAGTCAGAGTGTACTATCCAAGCAAGGAATACTGCACCAGTCAGAGTGTACTATCCCAGCAAGGAATACTGCACCAGTCAGAGTGTACTATCCCAGCAAGGAATACTGCACCAGTCAGACTGTACTATCCCAGGCTGAGGGAAGTGACAGTAGGAAGCTAGGAATACTGCACCAGACAGAGTGTACTATCCCAGCAAGGAATACTGCACCAGTCAGAGTGTACTATCCCAGCAAGGAATACTGCACCAGTCAGAGTGTACTATCCCAGCAAGGAATACTGCACCAGTCAGAGTGTACTATCCCAGCAAGGAATACTGCACCAGTCAGAGTGTACTATCCCAGCAAGGAATACTGCACCAGTCAGAGTGTGCTATCCCAGGCTGAGGGGAGTGATAGTAGGAAGCTAGGAATACTGCACCAGTCAGAGTGTACTATCCCAGGCTGAGGGGAGTGATAATATGAAGCTAGGAATACTGCAGCAGTCAGAGTGTACTATCCCAGGCTTTCCTTAATCCCTTATTTATCTATCACCCCTACTTTGGAACTGAGGCCGAGTTCATTCGGATGCAAGAAACACCTAGATGCATGCGATAGGTTTTGCTATCGTGCCATGTCTCTAGTCCAGATGACCCTGAGTCTGTTACATCGTCCATTCTGACAGCGTCTGAAACAGCGTGGTGAGTAGGACATGTCGTAACGACATTGGGCCCTGCCTCTCTTTATCCGCTATTTGCTTTCTCAGTCGGCTTCGTTGATTAACCTTGGCTAGTCCGTTGTTTGCATTATGTGTTGTATGCAGACTTGTTGAATCCAGTTTTGTTGTACCCAGTCGAGTTGTATTCAGTCGTGTTGTATGCAGTCTTATTTTATCCAGTCTTATTGTATGCAGTCGTGTTGTATGCACTTTTCTTGTGTAAGAGGGTGAGAATATGATGTAGAAACTTGTCCAGACAACTGTAATTCAACGTGTTTGTCTTCCACCTCTACTTCCATTACATGTGTGCCTGATGGTAACTGCAGAGATACGTGAGGAGGCGTGTTTCGCTCACTCTGTGGCTGCCGTAGAGATGTATGAGGTTCACGCAGCTCATACGTTGTTAAGCGCCAGCTAGCATCCAATCTGACCAGTCAGTATTTGCGTATTTTGAGATCACACCAAAATTGAGAGTTTATTCATTTAATATATCGTGCACTGCTTTAGAAGTTTTGTTTGCGCTCGCCCACGCCCTCGTGATGGCTATTTAAAGCCCCTGCCTTTAACAGCGCCAACACATGGGCAGAGACCAGAGACGAGATGAGGCGAGAAGGAAAGAGGTAAGGCGAGAGACCAGAGAAGAACGAACGAGCGACAGTCAGGATGGCAGGGCGAGAGGTCACGGGAAGGTCATTCCGGTGTACAGCTTTTATGCCTGCATTGCCCTGAATTGCCTTGTTATCATGAATAAACTCGGAGAAGTTTATGACCAAGCCTTCCTGTTCTGTTGATCCCTTAATTGGAGG
The DNA here is from genome assembly GCA_034096865.1 of Theodoxus fluviatilis. Lineage (NCBI taxonomy): Eukaryota > Metazoa > Mollusca > Gastropoda > Cycloneritida > Neritidae > Theodoxus > Theodoxus fluviatilis. The sequence goes on from JAWQFJ010017789.1 coordinate 19,275, forward strand.
GAGTGAAGGGAGAGAGACAGGCACACTGCCTCTACACTCCCTGCCTGCCTGCATGCCCAGCTGGCCACAACAAAGGAGCCCAGGGTCGGTTCTGCTGGAGGGGTAGAGAGAATTCCAAACGCCTCTCTATCCGTCGTTTTCACGTGACGTCAGCGAAACGTGTGCTCCGCATCGTCCGCCATGTTTCTACCCTAGCCGGTTGTTGTCAAGCAGCGACGAGCATAGTCAGAGAGAGAAAAAGACCATGGTGATCTGTGCCATCAGTGGGTGTAGTAACCGGCCTGGGGGTGAAAAAAATGTGCCTATCGATCAGAGGATTACTTTTCACAAGACCCCAACCATTATAAAACATCTGGATGAGGAAACGAGACAGCTGAGTGCCGAACGGAGGAGACTGTCACTGTGGAAAGCTGCCATGCATGTACAGAGAAGACATTGTTACAGCAGAGCGATGGGATAAGGCTATCGTTTGTTCGAGGCACTTTGTGGATGGTAAGTGCTTTTTTCAGTTTTAAATGCCACTGGCTAAATTATGTTAAGTTTATGTTTGATTTGTATGCATGATTCAGAAGCTAACCGAAGCAAGCAGTGCAAATTGTAGACAGTGCGAGTCAGAGTTGGGTTAAATTTCCATCAGTTCAGTATGACTGTGACACAAGTCGTCCAAACGTAATAATTGCAGTTAGGCCTTAAAGTATGTAGTCTTAATTGTGTGCAATGGGACAAGGCTATCGTTTGTTCGAGGCACTTTGTGGATGGTAAGTGCTTTTTTCAGTTTTAAATGCCACTGGCTAAATTATGTTAAGTTTATGTTTGATTTGTATGTATGATTCAGAAGCTAACCGAAGCAAGCAGTGCAAATTGTAGACAGTGCGAGTTAGAGTCCCAAGGGTTAAATTTCCATCAGTTCAGTATGACTGTGACACAAGTCGTCCAAACGTAATAATTGCAGTTATTATTTAAAGTATGTGTGCATACATGTCTTAAAGGTCACTAACTTTGTGAATGAATCTTAATCGATACATGTATTGTGTGTTCAACAGGCACAAAGGCCTACCTCCACATGCGGAACAATCCTTCATGGCTGCCTACCCTTCATTTGGGACACAAGATATCAAACCACACTCCGGACAAGGCCAAAGATAGGTAAGTGATCATGTTTAGGATCACATAAATTTATATGTTTAAGGCTTATCCAGCTGTATCAGTGTCTAAAAACTCAGTGTTCTACCAAGTGGCGCGATTCATTTCCCTCCACAAACACAATCCAGTCCCCACCCCCTCACATATTAGTATTCATTTAATTTTTACTTCTGGCGCTGTGAGGGACAGGTCAGGACAGGGATTACCATGCTTCTGTTCTGAGTAAGTTCCTGAATGCACTGTTTACTTTATTTGTCTTTCAGGTTTGAACGACTCCGTTCAAGGAGCAAGAGACCTGCATCAACAAGTGGTGAAGGGCCTACGAACAAGAAAAAGAAATCAAGTACATGTACAGGAGATGCAGAGGAAGCTGATGTTGGAACTGCTCTTGACATCACTGACAGTGATGGAGAAAATGGAGAGAATGTGGATAGTACTGAGCAAGAAAATGATGGTGGTGATGCACTTTTGGGTAGTGTGACTGATGACATTGATGCAAATGACCAGTTTGATGATGTCAGAAGAGAAGTTGCAGCCCAGACTGATTTGACCTCACAGGCCATAGACCAGGTGTTGGCTGATAATGCAGCAAGGGTTGTTGAGTCAGCAAAATTGTCTGAGACCAAGAACATCTCTATTTATGATAGGGAGTACTATACTGCAGACAAAGAAAAAATCAAATTTTACACTGGATTGCCAAGTCTAGCAATGTTTGATCTTGTTCTTGATTTAGTTTCACCCCACATGTCTAACCAAACTGTGTCACTCAGAAAGGAACAAGAACTGCTTCTCTGTCTCATCAAGATAAGACTGAACTATCACTTTCAGGATTTTGCATATCAGCTCAAGTTGTCTGTTGCTACTGTAACGAGGAGTTTCCACAGAACACTTGAAGTCTTGTCATCAAGATTGCAGATCCTGATCAGGTGGCCAGCTAGAGAAGAACTTCAGATTTCCATGCCCATGTGTTTTCGAGAGAAGTTTGGAAAAAAGGTAGCTGTCATTGTTGATTGTTTTGAACTTGCAGCTGAGAAACCATCTGGACAAGCAAATGCAATCCAAGTCTTTTCGAACTACAAACACTATCAAACAACCAAGTATCTCATTGGTATTTCACCTCAGGGATCAGTTTCTTTCCTTTCGGATGCTTATGGGGGGAGGGCTTCTGACAAATGCATGATTGAGGAAAGTGGGATACTCAGTTGCTTGATGCCTGGGGATGTGATCATGGCTGACAGAGGGTTCAACAAAGAAGACCAGGTTCAGTTCTATCAAGCAAAGCTCTTGATTCCAAATTTCACTCATGGAAAGAAACAGCTGCATCCTCTTGAAGTTGAAAACACTAGGAGCATCGCTAATGTCAGAATTCATGTTGAAAGAGTCATTGGCCTTGTACGAAGGAAGTTTGGCATCCTTCAGAAAGAAGTGCCCCTGCAGTTTATGAGAAGCAAAAATGGTGAGCACTCCCCAACAATAGACAATATAGTTCAAGTGTGCTGTTGTATTGTGAATTTGCATCAGTCCATTGTGCCCTTTGATTGAATCTTTTTTTCTGTTATGATGATGACTGGGTGAGCTGTGCGCAATGTGTTTACATCAGAACAGGCTAGATTTGAATTCTGTGCAACCTGTTACTGTGTACAGTATGATGAAACCCATGAGAATAAAATAAGATGTATGAATTTTGAATTGGTGTGTCTGTGACACTGTCATGTTTGTTCAAAAGTGAATGATCAGACTATTATTTAGTCTGTGTGCAAATGGGACAAACACTATTGACTGAAAGTCCAAGAACTTCAAACAAAAATCATTTTATTTCTCATCAGAAATATTTTATGTTACATTTACATCATCATTCTTAACTACAAATCTACAACATTCCCTACACACTCCATAACATGACAGACATCAAAGTTTCTAGAGACAGGTTACACCCTCCTGCAGCGCACCATTTCCCTACTGCAGTGCATCATTTTCCTACTGCAGTGCATCATTTCCCTACTGCAGTGCACCATTTCCCTACTGCAGTGCATCCTTTTCCTACTGCAGTGTACCATGAATGCATCATGAATTTCTGTAAAAAATTAAACCTTGGGATGTACTGGACATTAATTCATCCCCTACAGTTTATGAGAAGGAAAAATGGTGAGCACTCCCCAACAATAGACAAAATAGTTCAAGTGAGCTGTTGTATTGTGAATTTGCATCAATCCATTGTGCCCTTTGATTGAATCTTTTTTCTGTTATGATGATGACTGGGTGAGCTGTGCACAATGTGTTTACATCAGATCAGGCTAGATTTGAATTCTGTGCAACCTGTTACTGTGTACAGTATGATGAAACCCATGTACTTGGTGAACATTGTTTGTAATAATTATTCTGCATTTTGATTGTTTGTTGAGTGTTAGCCAGTGAGAATAAAATAAGATGTATGAATTTTGAATTGGTGTGTCTGTGACATTGTCATGCAGTGCACCATTTTCCTACTGCAGTGCACCATGAATGTATCATGAATTTCTGTAAACATTAAACCTTGGGATGTACTGGACATTAATTCTGAAGTTAAATGCCAAGATCACTGTATTATTATTATTATTATTATTATTATTATTATTATTATTATTATTATTATTATTATTATTAAGGACATTTCGTATGCCTAATCTAAAAAATGCCCTAGGCATTTACATATACAAAATACAAGCAAACAGGAAACAGCACCAACCGCAAACACATCCACACATCCAACACACCAAAATTACAGCAGAGCACTTTAACTTGTCTCCATTTAGTACAAGCTAAAAGATATGTCAGAGACAATAATATGGTAAATGAACTTCCACAAGCAAATAAGTTGAAAAACATTACAATCAGGCCCCAACTGTCCACACCCACAGGGCAAATTAATGACAGTGGAAACAGAACTATACCACATAAAATTTCAAAGATTAGTGAAAACATTTTACAACCAGTACCACACCTTCCACATAAACTTTCCACTGAGCAAATGATACATTTTAGAATCAGTATCACACCCTACCACTGAGCAAATGAATTAGTCAAACACATTTATAATCAGTATCACACACTCCGCAAAGCAGATGAGACAGTGAAAACACATTAGCACCAGTATCACACCTTCTACTGAGCAAATGAAACATTTTAGAACCAGTATCACACCTTCCATGGAGCAAAATAATTACAGTCAAAATATAATCAGTACAGACAGAAGCTGAAGAATACAAATTCAGTAATTCACTTTGCACACACCACGCTGAACACTTCCTAGGCTCATCACCTCTGTCTGCATCCAATGTAGACTTCTGCTTCCTTTTCTTAGCTGCAGACTGGAAGTCTATATCTTTTAATTTCTTGAACTGGGTGTCCAGCCTGGCTGTTGTTGGAAAAATCCAGTAGGCAGGCAGATCCGTTGGAGAGGTCTCTGAGCGCACTCGGGCGCAGGTCTCCAGGCAGAACAGCACAGCAGCGATGTGGGTGCATGCCTCTGCCAGTCCAGCCATGCAGGTGCAGTGTGCTGATTCCACAGCGCCGTCCTTGGAGATGATGACCCATGGCTCCAGAGGTGTGTTGTTGACAGCGTAGGAATGGGTAACCTACACAAGAAAAGGAAAAACTGTTTAAGAAGATGCGATGATGCAAGTTCTTCACTGGTCTCTGTTACATTTGTTACACACACACACAAGTATTGTATAAAGCCATTCTTTCTCACTCTGTTTACATGCTAATTGCTTTACCTACAGCTGTATCAACCCAAAACTAAGTTCTCTGCATGAAATTGTGCCCCAAGACCCCATATGTATCAAGATTATTGATATTTTACACGATATCAGTTTTTAAACATGTGAAGTTGTAAGCTTCTATTATTTATAGATTTGTTTTTGTGCAGTACTGCGCATGCATCTCTAAATCTCATCATTTATTTCATATATTTTTGATAATTTTGATATGTTATTATTCGTCTATTGTTCTATGACAGAAACTAAATTTCCTGAACTTTTGCTCAATGAAACTGTATCAGTTGTGGGTTTGTAGTCAAAGTAAGCCTATGACACTTCAAAACTTACCGTTGTATCCAGGGTAAACAAAGGAAAGTATGCCTGAATTGTCACTGAATTAATGTTCAAAAAAGTAGATTAAACTCACTTTTGCTCTCAAGAGATGAAAGCCGTTGATTTCCTTGTGTAGCATCTCCCGAATCCAGTCCTCTTGTGATAGCTTGTAGGCATCCAACGACTTGAACGCCTTCATCTGTGTCTTTGAATACCAAGAT
>JAWQFJ010017791.1:0-25000 GCA_034096865.1 Theodoxus fluviatilis
AATTTGGCAACTGTCTTGGCTTTTAGACAAAGCTTTATCTTCCTCAGTCATCACAAGAGGCTTTTTGAAATGTTTTTCTTTGACACTTTTACAGTACTCAACTTCCTCTAATACTGCTGTACTGTGGATCTATACAAACAAGCTTATAACCAAATCCACAATCAGTGTGCTTCTGGTACCTGTGTGTGATTGAGTCTTTGTTATTGGGTTCTGGACCACTTATCTTTTCATTGATGGCTTCAAAGTCAGCACAAATTGCAAAAGGTGCTTTGAGGTGCTTGTGAAAATTAGTAAACTTTAGCAGTTTTTCTTTGGGCATTCTTATAGCCTGCATTCCATCAATTGCCAAACAGTCTGCTTGAGTTTTTGGAGTACAGCTTCAGAACTAAAGCATTGAAGGCAGTGAAAACAGAAATTCTTTTTGACTCCATAATTGGTTTGATTAAACATAAACCTGTTAAAGTCTTTAATTAAAACATTATGGTTGGTGTAAAGCAATATATTACACACATCCTTCTTTTTGATTATATACAATGGAAAAGGTTGCTTGTCTTCGTAACCAAACACATTAAAGCCCTGGATATTCAGATTTTCTTTTTTGGGAATCTGATTGATGGTTACTGGAAATTTGATGTCAGAATAGTCAACTTTGTCAACATGTGGCTTGTATTTTGTTACTCGTTCACCATTTTTGCCAGCTGGATATAAATGAGCTAAATGGCACCACATGAAACACTTGTCATCTTTATTTTGTATCTTGAGGAGTCCCTTTTTTGAGTTTTTTTAATTCTATTGGCAGTTCTGCAAAAGAAGAGCCTCTGAGTGGTCTGAACACCGCTACATTAATGAAGTGGCCCTCAACCTCATCTACTGTCCACCCAGACCCATGTGAAATCCAGGTATCTATTTTGTTCAAAATGCTGATGGTATCTAAATTGACATCACCACTTATTGCTGTTACAGGAGGGCTGCTAAAATAAGCACTTTGTGTGATGTCAATTTTTTAAAACTTTACCTTTAACACTATATTGTATTTTATTCCCTTAAATTCATTAGCTTTTGCACGTAGAAATTGTGTAACAGACTGCTTGGTTTGAATGAGTTGACCCTCAGGTGAACTGCTGTTCAAAATATCAACAGTGTGACTACTAGTATAGCCTTTCATCGCTCTGACAGATTCTCTACTTTGTTCACGAACGTAGTGAGTTGTCATTTCTTATAATATATATTCGAAAATTATTTTCTTTATATAATATATAAGAATATCTGAAACAGGGAATAAAATGATCACACATCCAATTTACGATTTATACCAAGCAAACCGTGGTCATAAACAACATACAAGACATAAAAAAGAGTTTAAGGGTGCCTCTAATAAAAATGGTGACCTAATTGTAAGGGTAAGGCCACAACATTGCCCAGAAATCAAAACCTATCGCTGTATTCAAGTCCATAGGTTTCTTTGGGAGTGTTTTAATGGAAGAATCCCTAAAGGAATGAGAGTAGTTCATAAAGATGGTGACAAAACCAATAACAGTCTTGACAACTTAAAACTTGAAAAACAAAGGAGAGATTGCTCATATGTCAAATTTAACCACTATAAACACTACAAAATCTGTGCCACTAATGTTGAAACAGGGGAAAAAAACAGTCTTTTACAGTTTGTATCAGAAACAAAAGATCCTTGGTATTAATCCAAAAACTGTCTACAGAGCTTATGGGGACAGAAAACCAAGACATGGCTATTACTTTGATTTTGCTTTACTTGTTGTTGAGAAGTAAGTCTACGACTTTGAGGAGTAAGTATACGACGTTAGTACCCATTTAATTTATACCTTTTCATAAACATTTCTAGGGGTGGTTTGAACAGGTCTGAGCTTTCAAGCTCTTCAATTTTCTTAAATATCTTGTTTAAGACGGATTCATCATCTCGTAACAACTTTGTTTTTTGTTGGCATCCGTCAGTCTCGTGAGACCATGGAGTGTGCGCCAGGTTTGGTCAGTCTGGGGCTGAGCGGCAGCGTACTCTGTGACTGTAGAGCCAGATCCTTGAGCCGCATGCTCTGTTGCACTTGTCACAAGTGAAGTCCTGGCGTGGCTCTGTAGATGCCAACGCTATCCTCTGTCGTCTGTGTTCCCTCTTCTCCTCCCACTGCTCCTGTCTCCTCTTCTCGCTGGCCTGGATGCCAGTCTTGACGGCGTGTCTCCAGCTGCTGAGGTCAACGGCCAACGTTTCCCAGCCTGCTGGGTTGATGCCTCCTGCCATCATGTCACGTTTACAAACGTCCTTGTAGCAGAGGAAAGGTCTTCCTGCAGGTCTGGATCCCGTGGTGAGCTCGCAGTACAGCACATCTTTGGGTATTCGGCCGTCGTCCATCCTGCTGACGTGACCCAGCCATCTAAGTCGTCTCTGGCTGAGCATGGCGAACATGCTGGGAAAAACCGCTTGCGCCAGAACGTCCTTGTTGGAGATGCGGTCCTGCCAGCTCATGCCCAGGATCCTTCTGAGGCAGCGCATATGAAAGGTGTTGAGCCGGCGTTCTTGGCGGGAATACAGGGTCCACGCTTTGCTTCCGTAAAGGAGCATGCTGAGAATGCAGGCTTGGTAGACTTTCATCTTGGTGTTGGTTGTCAGCATGGAGTTGTCCCAGACACGCTTTCCGAGGCGGGCCAGTGATGTTGCGGCTTTGCCAATGTGCTTGTTTAGTTCGGCGTCCAGAGACAAATTGCTTGAGATGGTGGAGCCCAGGTATGTAAACTCCTCCACCCCCATAAGGGTGTGGTCGCCGATGGAGATGCTGGGAGCGGTACTGACATCCTGACCCATGACTTTGGTCTTCTTGATGCTGATGGTCAGAGCGAATTCTTTGCATGCCTGGGCAAAGCAGTTGATGAGATGCTTGGTTTGAACAGGTCTGAGCTTTCAAGCTCTTCAATTTTCTTAAATATCTTGTTTAAGACGGCTTCATCATCTCGTAACAACCGCACTTTGGTTAACAGGATTTGGTATTATCTGTGGCAATGCTTAAGAATTTCCTTTTTCTTACTCAGCTTAAGGTTTTGGTTTATCACTGTTAGAATGATAGGCACTGCTGTCACACCTGCAACAAACACAGGAACAGCAGAAATCAGGGCTATTATGCTCGATGTTGTGAGGATACCTCCTGTAATAATTAATGCTTTGTGAATCCCACCCAGTAATTTATAGCTTTTTCTATATGCAGCAATCATTCTGGTCAAGTAATCATGTAGTTCATCTACGGTTCTTGGAAACATTATATATTAATCAGTTTATTTTATTTGACTAGTCAATCAAATCAAATCTTTGATTGGACACAAAAACATTGGAGTTTCGTGGTTTGATAATAATGTTACTGACTTCGTTTGGGATATTTGTAAAATTCCCCTCTACTGCAATATGCTTGACTTGTTTCAATGGGACACGCATAATACGAACTGATTTTTTACATATAAAAACAATATCAGGAGCAGAATGCCAACCTATAGGAGGATCAGAATAAGGAATATCTTTCTTCCAGCTAATAACAGAAGAAACATATTCCAGTCCTACTGAAAGAACTACTACTTCAAGTTCATTACTTTCTAAAAGCTTTGTGGTTTCTTCATCAAATCTATATATATAAAACCCAAATGGTTTCTGTCTATCTGTCCGTCCACTCTGTGTTTGGCCACCCGTGCACGTATCTCTGCAAAATTTGGCATGTCACTCCCCATGACTGGATGGGGGTAGTTGTTGCATTTTGGAAGGCATATCTCCAACCGTTCCTGAGATATTCCCTCTGGAACTTTTTAGTCATGGGACTGTTGATGGCAAAGGAGGCAACTCCGCTCCAATGTGTGCTTTGTGAGAGGGTAAAGGGAGGCAACTCGGCTCCAATGTATGCTTCGTGCTGCATGAGGTTTTACGGGTCCGAGCTGGCTCATCTCATCACGCGTTGATGATTGGTGAATGTGAGGGAAAAGGTGGAAACAGGAAAAGGTGGAGACAAGAAAAGGTGGAGAGGAAAAAAGGTGGAGAGGGGAAAAGGTGGAGATGGGAAAAGGTGGAGATGGGAAAAGATGGACAGGGGAAAAGGTGGAGACGGGAAAAGGTGGAGACTGGAACAGGTGGAGACGGGAAAATGTGGAGATGGGAAAAGGTGGAGACGGGAACAGGTGGAGACGGGAAAAGGTGGAGACGGGAACAGGTGGAGATGGGAAAAGGTGGAGACGGGAAAACGTGGAGAATGGAACCATCTAGTACCTTAACAAATCTAAATATTTTCCCTGTTGGTTTAAGACTTCCATGATCAACATCAATTGAGCCAGAGATGTAATATTCCCCATCAGAATTATGGTATTTTTTGCTTGATGAGCTTGTGAAGGGCGGGAGATGGCTAGAAGAATTAAAAAGTTCTGAAATGTGTATCCATGCTACTGAAAGGGTGTTTGTTGGATTGAGTCTGTTGTAGAGTACAAGGGCAGGATAAATTTGTTGTTTAAGGTTAAGCTCTTGAATAAACAAGAAGGGCAAAGCCCATACGACTCACATGCTTGACCTTGACCTTTATATGACCTTGACCTTCACGTGACCTTCAAGGTCAAGGTCAAACAACTAAACCTACTAATGACATCATACATCAAGAAATGCTTTACACATTTTTTATACCAAAATACATGTGACCTTGACCCAAGATCAAGGTCATCCTAGGTCATGCAACACAAAGCTGTTAATTCAAGACATAGGAAGCACAATGGTGTTTATTGGGACTTTCTACCATGAGATATGGTCACTTTTAGTGGTTCACTACCCCATTTTGGTCACATTTCATAAGGGTCAAAGTGACCTTGACCTTGATGATGTGTGACCAAATGTGTGTCATGATGAAAGTATAACATGTGCCCCACATAATTATTAAGTTTGAAGCAGTTATCTTCCATAGTTCAGGGTCAAGGTTACTTCAAAATATGTATATAATGCAACTTTGAAGAGCTCCTGTGACCTTGACCTTGAAGCAAGGTCAACTAAATTGGTATCAAAAGATAGGGCGTACCTTTCCCTATATACCATATATAGGTCAGATATCCAATCTCAAAACTTCAGAGAAACTTGAGAAAATGTGAAAAATGACTGTTTTTTAGACAACATTTATGGCCCCTGCGACCTTGACCTTGAAGCAAGGACAAGTCACTATGTATGTTTTTTGAGGCCTTGTCATCATACACCATCATGCCACATTTGGTGTTGATAGACTTAATAGTCTCTGAGAAAAATCCAACGTAAAAGTTTTTGGACGCCCGGACGCACGGACGCACGGGCGCCCGGACGCCCGGATGGACGAAACGGGTGAGTACAAGACTCACTTTTGCTTCGCATGTGAGTCCAAAAGGAGTCAGAAATCAGAACAGATTCATTTTCAACATTCTTACCAGAGCTAAAACCTTTTACTATACGATTTAATATTGGGGTACCCTTTCCACATAGTTAGCATTTTATCCCTCCAGATTTACTGGAGGTCCTACAGACTTTATCCCTCCAGGTTTACTGGAGGTCCTACAGACTTTATCCCTCCAGGTTTACTGGAGGTCCTACAGACTTTATCTGTCTGTGTGTGTGTGTGTCTGTCTGTCTGTCCCGTCTCCTCGGCTTATATCTCAAAAACTACTGGACGGATTTCCTTGAGATTTTGCACACTAACTGGAAGTTAGGTCCGATTGAACGTATCAAATTTTCAGAATCGAGGCTTGAAAAAAAGTGGGTTTTTAAGGTCGTATTCTCGAAATTACCGGTCGAAAAATGATTGAAATGACAATTGACGGAATAGCCAAATTTGACGTCATTAATAACGTTACGTCATTTGCAAGTACAATTTCGATCCCATATCAAAGACCCATATGCCAGAAGAAGAATTTCGAAAGACCTGGGGAGGTAGGCAATTTGATGGAATGGCGAAATTCCAACATGTGCGACGTCATCAATAACGTGACGTCATTTGCGAGGACAGAGAATGCATTTAGATAGATAGATATGTCCTCAGATGTCTTAGGCCGCGAGGCCTTTATTTGGGCCCGTATTCACGACGGCGATTTATCTTTTTAACACTCGATTTATCCCCTAAACCCAATTTATCTTGACTTCGGTTCTCCTATTCATGACGGCGATTTAGCCCTAAACTCGCGTCAAAGCAGAGTGTTAAACTATTCTCCCGAAGTCGGCAAGATAAATAGATAAACCGGGGTTATCGAGAGAGGCAAGATGGCAGCGATCGTGATAAAGAAACGAATTCATGACAATCTTATAAGGAAAAACCGAAAGAATGACGTCGTCAGGCACTTATGACGCTATCACGCATTTGCACGTGTTAACGCTACACATTCTTTCATAGACAATCTACACTCACAAACACAAGTAATCATACTCGTTCTTTGCTACATGAACAAACCACCTCCACATTCTTCCACGTTCGCAAGCACGTCTACTTCACATTCTTCCTCAACACCAGCCTCACGCCCGTCCTGCAAGTCCTTCTTGCGCTTAGATTTTATGCAAGCGGCGCATTTCAGGACCAACACACGCATTTCGGTTTCACTGAAGTTTTTTGCCCTTGCCTTTCTCTCTTTTTTCTTGCAAGCCATGTTTTTCTATCTACTCCACGGATTTAGATATAGATCAGTGTCTACTCGAAGAAAACACAACGTAACGACGGAAATGAATAACAACAAACGTGTGTGCGCATGCGTACATGAGGTCAAGGTCGTCTGAGTTGACCGACCGTTGACTCTGCTTCATCTCTGCTACGGTGTAGCAGGGTCACGAGTTTCGATTGGTCGGTTTCTTTAATTATTTTTAAAGCACGTTACCATTAAAAGAGGTGGGTTTTGGAGGCCCTCTTTGGATACATGGATCCCCTAAATAATTTCACATTCATTTATATCCCTCTTCATCGAATAGACAGCTTAATAAAAGCATTAGGGTTGAAAATCCATTAATAACAAAAGGGAGGTAACCATCACTAGTCAGAGAGGAAGGTCAAGGGAATCCAAACATGTGTGTCGTCTGCTAAATCGTTACACTCATGGGTATAAATGCCGACGTTTACTACAAATATCAAACCAAGACATACGATCCACTCTGCCACGGTGATGAGAGCACGAAAACATTTATTTCTTCGAAATGTGACAGCAATCGGCACGTTTGCCACTTCCATGGTGTGTAAACTCCATGGTTCGAAGCATGTTTACCGTGCAAGTCCGTGGAGTGACTTCCAATTAGTTGTGTTTAGTATGAGCCAATCAAATGCGGCTACGAGTTCTGTAGTTTCATCGTTGCTAGGCACAGCAAGTGGCGCACTCTAGTGTGAAGCATTTAGAGCGCCTTCTGAGATGCTCTAGCTGCTGCGCGACCTTGACAGGAAGCTGACCTCTGCCACTGGGTGAAACGTCACCAAAGATTGTGTATGAATGATTTTCGACTCTAATACTTGTATTAAGTCGTTTCTTCGATCAAGAGTGATAAATTTGAGTGTGAAATAATATTGGGGATTCGTGTATTCAAAGAGGGCCTCCAAAACCCTCTACTTTTAATGGTAACGTGCTTTAAAAATAATTAAAGAAACCGACCAATCGAAACTCGTGACCCTGCTACACCGTAGCAGAGATGAAGCAGAGTCAACGGAACGCAGGGTTAGATTTAGCAAAACCCGCGTTATTTTCGCTTCGTGAATGGGGATTAAACCTAGCACATAACCTCGCAATAGCTAAATCGGGTTTAGAGATAAATCGGGGTTAAAATAAATCGCCGTTGTGAATATACGGGCCCTGATCTTTTGATCAGTACTTATGGCTACTCTCACTTTTTACTACCCTAGTTCTAACGATCTTAAAAGATCGTGCCTATTCTCTATACTTTTCTTCCGGTGGCTTATGAGTGGCAGAGAGTGGTATATGTGGCAACAGCGGGTGGCCAACATCATCACAGTACATGTAGTCTTTGAACATCGTGTCAATTCTTTTTTTGAAGCTGTTTAATGACGAACACTGAATTTGAGAACACTGGTAAAGGAGAAATAATTATCCCTCCAGGTTTACTGGCGGTCCTACAGACTTTATCTGTGTGTGTGTGTGTGTGTGTGTGTGTGTGTGTGTGTGTGTGTGTGTGTGTGTGTGTGTGTGTGTGTGTGTGTGTGTGTCTGTCTGTCTGTCTGTCTGTCCCGACTCCACGGCTTATATCTCAAAAACTACTGGACGGATTTCCTTGAGATTTTGCACACTAACTGGAAGTTAGGTCCGATTGAATGTATCAAATTTTCAGAATCGAGGTTTGAAGAGAAAGTGGTTGACGGTCGTAATACGATTTTTTCCATTCATGGTCAAAACTTCGCTGGCGTCGAGATCGTTTTCGCCTTGCAGACGACTGCTTCGTATTCAAATCATCACTGCAAGGCAGCGCGAAATTGACCGAAGTCGATTAAAAAACTCGTATTCATACACATAATAAACCAATTCGATTTCTTTCTCAGATTATTCAGACTTTGTCCGATTATTTCGACTGTAAGATAGCAGTGATTTGACATTCGGCGTCACCGTGTCATGTGACGGTGATAGTTTCGTCTGCAACTCGCACTTACGTTATGGTTGAAGTAGATTGATGTTTACTTCGTCCGCTGAACGCTGTCAAGACTAATGCTCGAATGAATGAAGTATGATTTCCTAATTTTTCCGGATTAATACAAATGTATATCAAATACATCAGTTCAATTTAATCGAGTCAATTAATCGAGTACATGTCCACTAGGTGAAAAATGTGTTGAGTGGAACGCAAGTCAGAAAAGTTACACTTGCAGTCTAAACAACAAAATGAATACAGTGTTTGTATTGAAAAATCAGGTCAATCTTTTCGTCGTTTGGTTCCACGACAAGAGTATGAAATCTTGTTTCCAGCGAGATTAGGAGCTTCTGCAAACATGGCTGACAACGGTCAGAATGGTTATAGTTGCTTGGTTTTTTCCTTGTCAAAACTTGTTATACCGTCAGATTGTAACCACCATCAGATTTTCTGCAACTTTTCAAAGCAAATCTAGCCTAAAAACCTACCAGTTATGCATCATGTTATCAGGATTGACTCGTTGCTTGTAGAACGACGGTACTCGGTAGCAGTACCACACACGGTGTGTGCGTGAATGAGTACGAATGCACATGTCTGGTGTGAACATCTATAAAGTATAATACACTTCCTCCTCTGTGTGACTGTGTGAGTGTTAATTCAGCGTCTATGACATGCCAAAGGAAAACAAAACATGTCATAATAGGAGCTTTCCTGAACCTATCCATCATGTTTTAAATATATGGTCGATTGTTCCTGGGCCAATAGCTTAGAAATGGATTTACATGCTTTACAAACACTCCGTCACAGCAATTCTCTAATGGCTCAGCTGGTAGAGCGTTCGTCTCTTGGTCATGCATGACCAGGTTTGATTCTGCGCTGAAACTTTTTTTTCTTCTCTTTTTTCGAGAGGTTGTGGGTTCGAACCCGACCTGGGTTTTTGTGTTTTTATGTGTGTGTGTGTGTTTTCCCCCTCTTTTCTCGAGAGATTGCGGGGTCGAACCCGATCTTTTTTTACATTTTTTTTAATATGCCAAAACCTGGAGGTTCAGCGCCAGCGGTTTTTATTACTGGATTTGCAAGAAACAAATCCAGACTCTGCTGTAATAGTGTGCGAAGATCTAAATGCGAGAACCAAAACCTGGAACTTACACACTGACGAAAATGACGAAGATTCTGAGCATGAAGAATCTCTCCCATGCAATTGCCCCGACAGTGTGACCAATCGGAATTCTCAAGATAATATAGTAAATCAGTTTGGTGAAATCTTTATAAACTTATGTAAAGCTCACCATATTTACATCGCAAATGGAAGCGATAAAGAGGATAAATTTACATATGTTTCTTAACACAGAGAGAGTTTGGTGGATTATTGTTTTGTTGTAAACGATGAGAGGGAAATCGATGTTCGTACTACTGTGATCTCTAGGATTGAGTCAAATCATATGGCTCTAGAGATTATTGTAGACCGAGACAAATCGTGTGACATAAAAGCCAAAAGAACCAAAACATCACAAATTATCTGGGACAGAAGTAAAGAGGAAGATGTCCCATGTAATCTACAGTCCTCCACGGTCCAAAAATTCCTTTGTCGTGCTGAGGAAAACCTAGCTTCGTTTGTAAACACGTCAGTGGCACTGTTCTCAAAGGCGCTACTACAAAGCATTGAATGTATGAGACACACCTTTTGGTCGTCCCATAGAACAGAATGTAGAAATGCTGAGTGGTACGATCATGATTATAAAATGATTAAACGCAAGGCAAAGAAGGCCCTTGCGACTTATAGCACAACGCATACGAGAGTGGAGAAATCTGTGTATGTACAATGCAGAAACAACTATAAGAAATTAATTCGCGAGAAGAAAAAAAGAATATCAGAATTAACTTCGAACCATTTTGATAGAAAACGTACACAATTTCAAAAAATTCTGTCAATATAACGCAAGAAATCCAGGAATAGGATAAATCTACCTAATATACAAATAGAAATCTGGAAAGAATACTTTGATAAACTGTTTAATTAAATGCAGTGAACTTTCCTATTTCTTCAAGCCCTGAAATTGCTCATGACGTACGGGACGACATACTTGATTCGCCCGTCACTATCCAAGAAGTTGATGCAGCAATTGCTAAACTTCGACGGGGAAAAGCATCTGGGATTGACGAAATTCCTGGTGAACTAATCAAATTGGGCAAAAAATACCTGATTACCTATCTCGTAAAATTTGTTTTGTCTTATATGACACTATAGTACTTTTCCTGATGATTGGAGTAGGTCAATAACCATACCAATACACAAAGCCGGGAGTAAACTTGACCCTGCAAACTACAGAGGAATTTCCTTATTGAGTATTATTAGTAAGGGTTTGGTGTCAGTATTGAGTGATCGCCACGTGACAATCTCGGGTGACAGTGTCACATGTCTGAGTTACCTCCGCCATCAAGGTGGCACAGTCTCTACGACTCTGTCTCTCAAGGCGGAGGAGATTCTGGTTTGGGCTCAATCACATGGAATTTCCACTTCCACGGAATTCGTCTCTGGTAAATTTAATGTCCTGGCGGATCAACTGATCCGGAGGAATCAGATTCTTCCTACTGAGTGGACTGTGGTGCACCAGGCTCTGGAGCAGGTGTGGCTTCGCTGGGGCAAACCAATGGTGGACCTGTTCGCCACCAGGTTTAATACACGTCTTCCGTGTTTCTTCTCACCGATGCACAATCCGCAGGCTCTCGGACGAGATGCTTTTGCTAGGTCGTGGTCGGGCATGGAAGTCTATGCTTTCCCTCCCACTCGTCTTCTCCCAAAGGTGTTGGCCAAGGTTGCCCTCTAGCGTCCTCGGATGATTTTGGTCGCACCCTTCTGGACGGGAGCTTCATGGTTCCCTGATCTGCTAGCCCTGGCAGATGGGGAATGCATTCATCTCAATCTCTCTGAGTACACTCTCGTGCAGCTCCCTCACAAGAACTGCATTAATTGTTGCCACAAAATGTCCTAGATCTCCAGTATAGGCCTACCGTTATCTTCTTTGGAGAAACATAATGTGCACGTTTCAGGCAATCTGCCTTTCAATGTGGAGGCCAATGCCTCTCTTTCATCTTCTGTGGGTTTACTCAATTTGAGTCTCTTTTTTCTTGACTTTCGCCTGGTAACAAAAAACAATTTTTGATGCGAGTGATTCATGATACAGTCGCTTGCGGCTAGCGGGTGTGGCGTTCGAAGCTGCGCGGTTCCCAGAGTTGCATCCTTGAACAAGATGCTTAACTCGCATTGCTCAGTTGCGATGACAACCAGAAGTGGTTACTGCAACTTAAATCCATGATGAGGAGAAAAGTCGGGGGCTCTGTGGCCGAGTGGTTAGCGCACTGGACCCACAATCAGTGGGTACGGCGCTCGAAGCTGCGCTCGAAGTTGAGGGCTGAGTTGGAAAAAATTGTGAAAGCTAACTTTGGCGCGTTCATCCGCAGCCTAGTTGCATGCTCCCCAGGGAGTTGAGATGGTGTTGGAGTGATGAAAAAAGGTAGCCCGATCGAAGCTGCGCTGGAAACTGCGCGGTTCACAGAGTTGCATCCTTGAGCAAGATGCTTAACCCACATTGCTTCTCCCCACCCAGGAGTGAAACCGGGTATCAAACGGCCCTCTTCAGGGCTACCAAACGGCCCTCCTCAGGGCTTTACAGGTCTTTCGGATGGGACCTTCATAAACCGAGGTCTAGTGTGTGATACGCATGCACAACATCAATCGCGCACTATAAAGATCCTGACGCTCATGTCCTTGACGGGTGAGTGCCGGCCACAGAAAAAATATACCCAGCACGCACAACTCCCCACCCAGGAGTAAAAAACCGGGTGTCTGCAGAATCTTCACATTGTTGAAGGTGGCAGACTAGAGAAAGAAGAAGAAGAAGAAGAAGAAGAAGAAGAAGAAGAAGAAGATGCTTCAAAAGTTGAAGGCACGGACTGACAGATTACCCGCGTTTCGCCGCTGGAAGTAATAGAGCAGACGAAAGTATCACAGTCACGTGACACGAAGTGGCCAATCAGAAGTCGGTGACTCTGGGAGTGGATGTTGTGTTGCTAGACGCTAAGAAAGTGTTTTCTTTGCCACAGACATCCTTTATGCACGTTTAAATGTATTCTGCATGAATAAAGTTCACTACTGGGCCATTCTTACTTGCCATTACTCGCGCATACAGAGCGTTTGGGGCAAATAAAGCCCGTTCCAGTCCCAAAATGATGTTTCTGGTCTTTGATTACGTTGTGTACGTTTAGAGTTACCTCCCTGTTGGAAGCGAGGCGTTGAAAACCGACGCACGACTGTGCATTGAACGATCAACGTACTTGCCGTTTTTCCATTGAAAATCGGTAAGCACCGCTCTTTGCATGCTTGTAGGATGCAGTGTCCTTCAGTTCGTGCTTGCAGTCGTCAGGTCATTTCTGTTCGCAGGTTTTATTTAGCAACCAATAAACAAGCTAAGATGCGAGATGGCGTTGTTGCAATCATGGATCCATGTTGCAATTGATTATTGAACAAGCATGCTTTCGGTATCCTTTGCACGAATGCGTGCAAATGACAACGATTTATAGCTTGAACGGTTTTTGGAATTGCAGCTAGCATTTTGCTCATTATGTAAACGTATTTGTGGGAACTGGTTTTAAATTGTTAAATGCAGTTTTTCTTGTTTTTGCAGTCGAGCCATTGTTCAATACAGTTTTGAAAAGTCACAAGTGGTACCACGACAGCCACATGATAATGACATAGCGATGTCCGTGGGTAGTGTTGACGTGGTGCTTCGCATTCTCCCCAGGCAGTTTTATCGTACTAGCTATATTGGTTCGAAGACGTACCATAATTCTTCAATTTCAATGGTAAACCGGTCGGTTTATGCGTGTGTGTGTGTGTGTGTGTGTGTGTGTGTGTGTGTGTGTGTGTGTGTGTGTGTGTGTGTGTGTATGTAAGCAATGTGTGATTGGACACGAAAGGCTGAAATAATCAGTTAAACCATATCGGGGAAAGCGGGGCACTAGTTACCAGGGGGCATTAGTGACCACTTCAGAAAAACCTTCGAGATAATATGTACTTGTACTTGTAAGATGCTGGAGTCCTTTAATTTTAAGGCCTGTTCATCCTTCAGGGTTCGTCTTCGTTGCATACCTAACTGCCATGTTGTGATAGTATAGATCTATCTTCGTTGGTCAGTCAGAGAGAAGGTTACTGACAATTTTGAACCAAAGGCAAGCCCCCAAGATACAAGGCTAGGTAGCTTCCCAGTTGATTTGCACAACAATCTTCACATGATGCTTTTGACAAACGTCTTCACTGCATGCAAAATCTTTCCACTGTGTGATGGTGTTGCCACCCAGCAACTTCCAATGTCTTCAGTTTAAATCATTTTGACAGAAAAACAAATGATGAATGCATTTTCTTTTTTTGAAATAACATTTAAGATAATTCTTTATGTTATTTGATTTTCTCCCAGTGAGGTGTGTTCTGCATCTTTTCCTTTGTTTTGTTCATTGCCTCTTGCTTTAGGCACTGTCGGTTGAGGAACAGCTGCCACTCGGTCAGACATGTACTTGGCATTGTTTATGTAGTTACTGACAACATGGGATCAGATGTAAAAGTCATTTTGATTTTTATCTGAATTAATTCAAAAGAGTGTATATATATTCTTTTTCTATGTTATTTCAAGTGGTCACTAATCTTCCAATGAGTGGTTACTAATGCCCTCTAAGGTGATATGTTTAGATTTTTTTTAAATCATTAAACAATGTTATGCAGAACTGTTGTCTATTAAAATAAAGGTAATAAGTGAAGGGCTGCACAGGCATGCTATGTTCATCTTAAGTGTAATGCACTTTAGCCTAGTTAGAAATTAACAAAAGGTACTCACTAAACCATGCTTTCCCCTAGATCAGGAAAAGAAAAGAAAAGTTTTATATAGCAACCATTTACCCATTTCTGCAGCTCAAAGTACACTTTATCCACACATCATTCTTCTGTTGCTCATTATTAAATCACCTTCCACTGTATCCAGTGAAAGTTGCAAATGCGCTGTAGATGCTTAGTTCAGAGCAGCAGTGAGGCTTTGAAATAACACACTTTGATTTGCCTCCTGTTGATGTTTCTTAATCATATGTTCTTTCTTGTTCCCACAGGTGAAGATGTCGAGTGACATTAAGCAATATCTATACACCTGGCTGGGGAAGAAGAAACTCTTGCCCCAGTATGAGTTTGGCAGCTCTGGCCCAAAGCACCGGCAGAGGTTCAAATGTGAGGTGAGGAAGTTGTGAATAGCAACATGCTGTATTACCATACAGCACAACATAACACAATACAATGCAGTGCAATACAATACAATACAATACAACACAATACTTTATTCATGCTTTCAGGGGGAAGAATTTGTACACAGTTTCCATTTTATGTTACACTACAGGATAGAAAGGAAAGGAGGGATTTTAAAAGCTTGTGATATTATGGGATATAAGTATCGTAGTAATTAGCTGCTTCTTCCATTTGGTTCACAAAAAGAAGTCAAAATTGGTACAGTTTGTCAAAAATTCCCGACTTTTCTCAGCCATGTTCTCAACACTACCTGATTGTGAAACCTGCCAGTAGGGAATAATGTGCTACAGATGAATGTCATTGTTGATAGTATTTTATTATTCCTGAAGCATTCATTTCTGCAGCCATGATGTGTATTGTGTGAGTTCCTCCTCCGCATCTGCTGTTCTATATTTCTGCTGCTCCTCTCCTCTCCCTCCAGTCCTTCTGCTCTTCTGCTTCTTTGCTGCTGCTTCAGTCACTCTTCTTGCTCTTCTCTTGAAGTTTTTTTTGTCTTTTTTGGGGGGGTAACTGTGGTTTCTGTACTGCTTTGTCTGTTCCACTTTTCCTTTCTATCCTCCTTGTGTTGCTAATACTGCTCCTAGCATCTGTCAGCTTGTTTACTGATTGAAGAGAAGCTGAAGTGGGTACTAAACATTTTCCTTCACTGAATAAAGACTAGTCATCTGGTCTGTCATGATGTTCTCAACCCTTACCCCGCCATCATAATAGACTCTGCATAGTCAGTGTCATTGCTCCTTAAAAAAAAGAAGCTGTATTTCAAGGACAAGACACCTACCCTTTTCTAACACACAAGCCCTTCTGACTTCAACAAAATACAGCAAAACTTATTGAACAATGAACACATACATGTCATCGTTTCATGAAAATGTTTATGCAGAATGTTTTGGGTAATTTTTGGAAAACACACACACACACACACACGCACATATGCACACACTCGCAGTATATGCCACAACTCTCAGGGTTAGGGTTATACTTATAGGTATCAGACTTGCAGACTTGTCAGTTTGACATTTTTCACTGCACTGCACCATGGTTTTATTGTTGAGCCTCCACCCTCTGTTAACCCCTTCCCTGCTTCGCCCGAAACTATCTCGGGCCTCGACTGCTCCTGCTGTGCTATGTCCCGAGACAGTCTTGGGTCTTGATTGCAAGGGAGGAAACTCTAAATACTTTGAACCAGTGTCTGTAGCTGTTAAGAGTTACATCCCTTAGGGCTTCTTCGGCGTCCTCGCCGAGTTTGATCAACTTAAATGAATTTAAAGTATTTTTCTTGCAAATTTGATTGATTTTATCATGAAATGGCTTCTGAGAGAAGCTATAGTATAAAGCTCGTCTGTCAGCACTGGAAGTGCTGAATGATCCTGACAGCGGTGAGGAGGATTTTTATGAATGAGTTTGATTATTAATGTCTTCTGTGTCTTTGTGCAAAATTTCAAAGCTGTTCTCTGGAAAACAAAAATACTATGACTGAACAAAGACAGGAGCAGTAAAACGCAAAAACCGTTCCCGGCATATGGCATGTAAATTGTAATGTATACGGCAGTGAAGAGGTTAAAAGATCTCTATAGATCACTGTAAGATTCATGGATTTGGTTTTCCTGCCTGACAAGTATAAGTCTGTCCTGGGATGACACTTTCTTGTCAAGACTGCTGTCATAATTCTCATTTACACACAGCTGCATGCATGCACGCACGTACGCGCGCGCGCACACACACACACACACACACAGTGACACACACACATACACACCCTCAAACACACACATGCACGCACACACACACATAGACACACACACACACACACACAGAAGCTAAAGTACAAAAAACAGTTTTCGAGAAAATACAAGTTATCAGCTCTCTAAGTCACATGTACTTTTCCTGATATTTACGTCACATAAAAAACTAATAGATTTCCTCAATGAATATGCTAT
This sequence comes from Theodoxus fluviatilis, assembly GCA_034096865.1. Lineage (NCBI taxonomy): Eukaryota > Metazoa > Mollusca > Gastropoda > Cycloneritida > Neritidae > Theodoxus > Theodoxus fluviatilis. The sequence continues at coordinate 16,886 of JAWQFJ010017791.1, forward strand.
TTTAAAAATGGAAGATGGTTTTTCTCTATACATTTACTCCACTACATAGTCTGGATGTTTTAACGGCACTCTCACAGGATGTTCAGGGCTATCTCTAGCTGAGCTACTGAAGCAGGCGCTAAATGCCCAGCAGCCAGGGGTTCCAGCTGATGAGGGAAGCTTTAACCCTCACCCTAGTACTGTATTCACGGCTTGTGTTATGAGTGATGGGTATGGGCATTCCAAAATATACCCAACATTCAGCATTTACATTTTCTCAAAACAATGACATGGATTTGTTCTTGTTCAGTTGTGATTCCTTCTGGTGTAGGTCTTGCAATATCTTGTTGGATAGTTAGAAGGGCATGTGCAAAAGAAAAGATCTGGTGTCTCATCCTTGAAGTACATAGGCTTTTTGCTTTCAGTAACGCTGGCAGACTAAACAGTCTCAGTTATGAAACCAGGGTATGAGATGATGCTGACATGATAAAAAGAGGTAGCCGGATGACCAGGGTGAAATTGCGTGCAGTTTGAGCAGCCATCAATGGCTGGAAAAGTTGCAATATAAGAAAGAGCACCTTTTTCTTTACCTTTACCTTTTGATATGTCAGTGTTAAGCTGTTCCTTTCTCCTGGTGGCAGCTGCGTGTGGATGGCTATGACTACGTAGCGGTGGGCAACTCCACCAGCAAGAAGGATGCCCAGAGCAACTGTGCCAGAGATTTCTGCCAGTACCTGGTGCGCATCGGGGAGATGAAGGCTGCTGAAGTGCCGGCAGCTGAGGTAGGTTGCTGTGTTACGAAGTGAGTGTGTGTGTGTGTGTGTGTGCTATTTGTGTGTGTGTGTGTGCATGCGTGCATGTGTGTGGTGTATGTATGTATGTGTAGAGTGCATGTGTGTGGTGTATGTATGTATGTGTAGAGTGTTTTGTGTGTGTGTGTGTGTGTGTGTGTGTGTGTGTGTGTGTGTGTGTGTGTGTGTGTGTGTGTGCGTGTGTGTTTGGTGTGTTTAGGGTTGTTGTGTGTGTGTGTGTTTTGTGTGTAGTATGTGTGAGTGTGTGTGAGTGTGTGTGTGTGTGTGTGTGTGTGTGTGTGAGTGTGTGTGTGTGTGTGTGTGTGTGTAGTGTGTGTGTGTGTCTGTGTGTAAGATCTCCAACATACTTTAATGTATTTAGGGCACATTTAATCCTAGATGCTGCTAGAGGGACTTCCACATGAATACAAAGTGCTGCTCTGTGGCGACTGGGTTAGGATCACCCTGGTAGACTGTCAGGGCTCAGGAGACAGAGGTTCCAGCTGTGGGGGGGCAGGCCATCAAGTGGCTGTGGCCATGTAACCTTGGCATACTGCAGTCTTAGCTGAAATAAGCTCTCTTGTTGTTGCTGCTGCTGCTGCTGGTGTGGTTGTGACCATGTACACACAGGGTAGTCAAGGCACAAGGTTGCCAGTCTCCCACACTGGCACCAGGGGTTCGATTCTGGGCTGGTCCTTCTTTTTTACTTGTACTGGGTGCTGCTCTGTAGTGAATGGAGATGCAGGTCCCACAGAAAAAAATTAAAGTGGTACTTGACCCAAAAAAATCATATAAAAAAGAGGACATAAAAAAGATTATTATTATTAGTATTAGAAGTTACTCTGATGATGTTGTTGCAAGAAGGAAAGACAAAATGGCACCCACACTTTGCAGTCAACCCTCTCTGTCTTGCAGCCCACAGGGTCATCACAGCCAGTGGCCTTTGGGGCTCAAGAGATAAGCGGGGAAGAGAGGAGCACCTCTCTACCGGGGGGTCTGGCCACCCCCCACCAGTCCCTTGGTAAGTCACAGGGCGGGCATGTTGCATGTGGTAGGAACCTGGCAAGATCTTGAGAGGAATAGGCCGGTGTCAACATGATGAAAGCAGATGTAGAGGCAGTTGAATGTTTGACACATGTTGACTCCGGCCTATTGTTTGCCAAGTAGATAGGCTTAGCAACATACCCCAGGGTCTGCACAGGTTCTACAGAGGTAGAGAAGCTGTATGATTTAATTTGTTGCTCTACAGGCCTTGAAGATTTGGCTCTTATAGACTGTAGTCTAACTCTAAGCCTGTTGTCTGTTGTCTGGCGTATTTGATGAAGTCGGTTTCAAACTTCTGCATTTTGGAATATATGTTACTTGCTACATTATTCTTGTTCATGCCATCAAATGCTGTATTATTACCTGTAACTCTTTAAAAGAAAAAAAATGTTCAAGCTAACTGACAAGTTAAACTGCATCTGCACAAGCTTCTGGTAGCTTTGAGGTAAAGGTAGCAGTCATGATTTTATATGCAGACTTACCACCAGTATCTGGGTCTCTAACCACTTCACACTGTACCCTTCCTCTCACATCCCTGTGCTCTCCCCGCCTGACCTGCGTGATTTCAGTGTCTGCCCCTTGGAGTCTTATCCACTATCCACTGTCACAATCCTGCTGTAGTACAGTCTTCCTGGCCACCAGCCTGAAGTCATTCCTGCCCACAAAGACTGACAGATGTACCATGGCTATGTCTGCTCTAAGAAGGGAGAGAATGAATGCATGATAATCCATATCACCATGTCCCATCCTTTGCTGCTATTCCCATGAAGCTCCCAGTCACCAGCCAAGCCCTTGTTATTCAGTGGTTTCCTCCTCAAATTCATTGTTCAAAACTTATCAATTACATGATGATCTTGAGTGGAGATTCCAGTAGATTTTTTTAAAAATAATGTGGAAGCTATATTTAGAATTAGAACTATGAGTTCAATGCACAAAGGTGGTGAAGACTATGGCAGAGTCGGCAGAGAAGGCATTATGCTGGATCAGGATCAGCCGGAACACCAGGGACCAGAACTCTACTGTCCAGCAGTAGCGAAAGCAGGCAGTTTCTGCCCCATGATGCACACACGGCATGCAGAGAGGTCAAGGCAGCAGGTGGGGGGCACCTGGAGCTACGACTATGTGTGTGGCCCTCCCCCCCGAGAGTGTCAGGGGTATAGAGGGCCGAGACACTCGTTGAGATGGGGCTCTTCCTCTGTGGGCTGTCTGTTGCCTCGTTCCATTGGGAGTTTCTTGCCACTTGGCAGGAAAAAAATCATAACTTGCCCCTACCTTTGCTAGTGGCAGGGAGTGGTGTGGAAATAGCAGCAAATGGAGATTTTAGACGTTTAGTGGTATGGAGCATTTCACTCCAAGGCTCCCAAGTTGGAGTTATTATAACCTATCCTGAACTTCTCTTTCAATATTGTGTTGAAAGAAGGGATGTAAGAAATTAAAGATTAACAATTAAGTATGTGCTGTCCCATCTTTCCTATGAGCACCCAGGGAATCCCAACAGGGGATGTAGTTCTACGTGGCATCCCCTGAGTAGCTTCCCCTTGTGCATGTTGCAGCATTGGGGAAAATGGTGTCCCTTGCTTGAAAACTAGACCTGCACATGCATGTTTTGGAGTCTACAAGAATGATCAGGACATACAAAGTCATTCACTCTGCTGTATACCTGACATTTCATGAAACACACCTACACTCGTGCATGCATGGATGCATGTATGATCTCACACACATACACACACACACACACACACATACACATACATATAATAATATAAATATATATAACTTATGGTTCAGGCCTACCTTTCTTCCTACCTTTTATTCCCCCATGTTACCTTAACCACAGCCACTGGCTGCCGGACATTCGGGGCCTGCTCCAGTAGCTCAGCCAAATGTGGCTCCAACCAACCTGTGAGACTGCCATGAAATATCCAGACTTCATAGTGTGACTAAGTGGAGGTAGTAAGTAAATTGTACACTAATCACAGTGGTCTTATCCAAGGTATCCCAGTGTCTTGCTGGCCCCGTTCTGCTATGCTCTGGAGTGGCCTTCATGGAACTCAGTGATGTGGAGTTCTGTCTACTGCAGGCCTGCATGAGAGGGGCACCTTCATGCCAGGACCCCCGAGAGAGCTGCCCCCCTACATGCCCGGCCCCCCGAAGGACTACCTGGACCGCCTGGACAAACACAAGGTGGAGGAGGTGAGACCAACTACTGTGGTGTTTTTTGACTCGCATGCAAAGCAAAAGTGAGTCTATGTACTCACCCTTTTCGTCCGTCCGGGCGTCCGGTCCGGGCGTCCGAAAACTTTAACGTTGGATTTTTCTCGGAGACTATTAAGTCTATCAATACTAAATGTGCCATGATGGTGTATGATGACAAGGCCTCAAAAAACATACATAGTGACTTGTCCTTGCTTCAAGGTCAAGGTCGAAGGGGCCATAAATGTTGTCTAAAAAAGTCATTTTTCACATTTTCTCAATTTTCTCTGAAGTCTTTGAGATTGGATACCTCACTTATATATGGTATATAGGGCAAAGTAAGCCCTATCTTTTGATACCAGTTTGGTCGACCTTGCTTCAAGGTCAAGGTCACAGGAGCTCTTCAAAGTTGGATTGTATACATATTTTAAAGTGACCCTGACCCTGAACTATGGAAGGTAACTGTTTCAAACTTAATAATTATGTAGGGCACATGTTATACTTTCATCATGAGACACATTTGGTCACATATCATCAAGGTCAAGGTCTATTTGACCCTAAAGAAATGTGACCAAAATGGGGTAGTGAACCACTAAAAGTGACCATATCTCATGGTAGAAAGTGCCAATAATCACCATTGTGCTTCCTATGTCTTGAATTAACAGCTTTGTGTTGCATGACCTTGGATGACCTTGACCTTGGGTCAAGGTCACATGTATTTTGGTAGGGAAAATGTGTAAAGCATTTCTTTGTGTATGATGTCATTGGTAGGTTTAGTTGTTTGACCTTGACCCTGAAGGTCACCTGAAGGTCAAGGTCATATAAAGGTCAAGGTCTAGCATGTGAGTCGTATGGGCTTTGCCCTTCTTGTTTCTCTCTTGCTGCCACCATTAGCATTGTTGCAGCCCAAAGATGTAATCTCCTTAAAAAGAAAAAGTTACAGGAGGTTGATGATAATGTTTAAAGAGGAAAAGGTTCAGGGGTGTGTTGCTTGCGCTAGGAACCTTGCAAGATCTCGCGAGGAATAGGCCGGTGTCAGCATGCTGAACATGATGAAAGCAGATGTAAAGGCGGTCAGTTGTTTGACACGTGTTGACACTGGCCTATTATTAGCCATCTGGGTAGGCTAGGCAGTGCACCCCAGGACCTATCAAGCTATTAGGATGATGTGCACAAGTGTTGCTTTGTGACTGCTATCTGAGCAGGCCCTGAAAGCACAAAGACCACAGCATTCCAGCTGATGAGGGGACTGGCTGGGTGATCGATATCAAGCAGCTTCTGCTCTGTTGTACATGCATCTCTGTGGTGAGTGGAGGTGGGTTCAAGACCTTTAGGTTTTGGAAAGTTGTTTGGAATCTAGAGGACACATATCAGAGTGCAAAGTGGATTTAGGTTGATTAATTAAATTCTCTGCTATCAGATGTGAGACGTGTTGTGTGTGTGTGTGTGTGTGTGTGTGTGTGTGTGTGTGTGTGTGTTGGAACATAGAACTGACACCAGGACTTGCACTGAACAGATATTCATATCATGATTATATCTGGTGCCTATCCAGTCAGAAGATGTGGATCTGAATGCCAGTCTCCATGGAAACTGGACATTGGACAACGCAAAGTCCAGGCTGCACCAGTTTCTGCAGACTCACAGAATCAAGACAGACTACAAGGTCTCCATCACTGGACCTGACCACAACAGGTGCTCCCTTGCTCTGCAGTCTCTGTCTCTTTCTGACTTCTTTCTGTGTCTGTCTCTCTCTGTCGGTCTCTCTGTCGGTCTCTCTGTCTCTGTCTCTCTCTGCCTTTGTGTCTCTGTCTCTGTCTCTTTCTCTTTCTGTCTGTCTCTTTCTGTCTGTCTCTTTCTGTCTCTCTGTCTTCTTTCTGTGTCTGTCTCTCTCTGTCGGTCTCTCTGTCTCTGTCTCTCTCTGCCTCTGTGTCTCTGTCTCTGTCTCTTTCTCTTTCTGTCTGTCTCTCTCTGTCTCTGTGTCTCTCTGTGTCTCTCTCTCTGTCTCTCTCTGTCTCTCTGTCTCTCTCTCTCTCTCTCTCTCTCTCTCTCTCTCTCTCTCTCTCTCTCTCTCTCTCTCTCTCTCTCTCTCTTCTCTCTCTCTCTCTCTCTCTCTCTCTCTCTCTGTGTCTGTCTCTCTCTCTGTCTGTCTCTCTCTCTATCTCTCTCTATCTCTCTCTCTCTCTCTCTCTCTCTCTCTCTCTCTCTCTCTCTCTCTCTGTCTCTCTCTCTCTCTCTCTCTCTCTCTCTCTCTGTCTCTCTCTCTCTCTCTCTCTCTCTCTCTCTCTCTCTCTCTCTCTCTCTCTCTCTCTCTCTCTCTTGCCCCCTCCCCCATCCCCCCTCCTTGTCTGTCTGTCTGTCTGTCTGTCTCTCTCTGTCTCTCTCTCTCTCTCTCTCTCTCTCTCTCTCTCTCTCTCTCTCTCTCTCTCTCTCTCTCTCTCTCTCTCTCTCTCTCTCTCTCTCTCACACACACACAAACACACACACACACACATTGTGCATCATTGTCTAACTCTAAGGTCTGATTCCATGCCTGTGCAGTGTGAGAGTGCTGTTAGGTGACACTTTCAAATGCTGTGATGACCAATATGACTGCCTGGAGCGAGACGTTGAGAGAAAGAGAGACATCAAGAGAGGCAGGCAGTCATGTTGGTTGTTTGTGAACAGACAACCTCCGCATCGTTGTTGACTTTCTCATAGTGGGGGACAGCTGGACCAAAAGCACCAGCTGTTCTTCACTTGGTGCTGAAGTGATGTTTGCAGACCAAAAGGATTTTGTTGATGAAGAGATGTATTGCAGTCGAAGCAAAGATGGCTTCGACTGCTACATTTCTAGAGTTTCATCACTTGAACTAATAGACAGCCATGTTTTCTGGCCTCTAGCTCTCCATTTGAAAAAAAATGTTAGAAATACAGGTTGGAATTTTTTTAATAGGTTTCTGAATTTGATAAATTTATATGATTCTGATAGGTATTTGTAGGATGAATATTTTGCTATACTAAGAGTAGATATTAAAATAATTAAAACTAATGGGTTGATGCTTTCTTTTCATTCTAAAACATGAGGAGGCATGGAAGGACTTTCAAGTGTACTCTGTAAAGCTCGTACTGAGGAAATCTCTAGGTAGTTTGAAAGAAGAGCAACGTAAAGCCTATCAAGATGTGTTAGGAGAGCATTCGCAGCATGATTCCATTGGGAACCACTTGTGTTGACATAGTTTACCAGACAGTGGGACTAATGCCAGTAATGCAAGCAGACTTGCTGATTATGCCCTCAGCATAGGTCAAAACCACAAACATGGTATGAAAATGGATCATGGATTTTGGTGCCAGGAATGACGGCCATTCAGTAACTGCCATTTAGAAGAAAACATGACACTAAATAGTAAATAATAGATGACCAAAATAAATGTGAATGAAGAGAATAATACAGAAGCAGAGTATTGGAAAGGGAGCTATGAGCTGAAACAATTAGGAGTAGAATAGTCCAGTGAATAATTAAGGTAACGTAAGCTGTATCAGCACTGACACATTGCAGTAATCCAGTGTTTCAAAGAAGCCATCACCATTTGTGACACAGACACAGAGTGAGGAAACTGAATGTCACCCTAGGGACAAGCCCCCTGTAGGTTGGGGGTCAGAATAGACCCACCATATGTCCCTACATGATTCATAATAGGCAAACAACCAGGGACATCGTGACTTTATTTGGGCTTCCTCTAAACTATTCTAGTGATTTTCGTGCTCAATGGCCTTGCATAGCCCCCTACAAAGCTGATAGTCTGTAAAACTCCATCCATCCTTCCATCCATCCATCCATCCATCCATCCATCCATCCATCCATCCATCCATCCATCCATCCATCCATCCATCCATCCATCCATCCATCCCAAGGGAGGAAGTAGCGGAAGCAATGCCAGCCCTCACAGCCATGTGAGGGTAAAAAGGAGAGAAACTGAGGATGCCACCAGTGGAGTCAGAGTGTGGTCTGCTGAACATCACTTCATGGAGGTTGTCTGTTCACAGCTCAGCTTGCCCTGAGCCCGGATGAGTTAAAGAAGGAAGGAGCATTTAGTGGTGAGTTGTGTCTGCAGCTGCCTTTTTTTCA
>JAWQFJ010017791.1:27500-29526 GCA_034096865.1 Theodoxus fluviatilis
GGCGTCCGTAAAAAACTTAAACGTTGGATTTTTCTCGGAGACTATTCAGTCTATCAACACCAAATGTGGCATGATGGTGTATGATGACAAGGCCTCAAAAAACATACATAGTGACTTGACCTTGCTTCAAGGTCAAGGTCACAGGAGCCATAAATGTGGTCTCAAAAACAGTCATTTTTCACATTTTCCCAATTTTCTCCCACGTTATTGAGAATGGCGACCTCAGCTACAAGTGGTATATAGGTCAAAGCAAGCCCTATCTTTTGATACCAGTTTGGTTGACCTTGCTTCAAGGTCAAGGTCACAGGAGCTCTTCAAAGTTGGATTGTATACATATTTTGAAGTGACCTTGACCCTGAACTATGGAAGATAACTCTTCCAAACTTCATAACATTGTAGTACACATGTTATACTTTCATCATGAGACACATTTGGTCACATATCATCAAGGTCAAGGTCACTTTGACACTTATGAAATGTGACCAAAATGGGGTAGTGAACCACTAAAAGTGACTATATCTCATGGTAGAAAGTGCCAATAAGCACCATTGTGCTTCCTATGTCTTGAATTAACAGCTTTGTGTTGCATGACCCAAGGTCAAGGTCACATGTATTTTGGTAGGAAAAATGTGTAAAGCATTTCTTTGTGTATGATGTCATTGGTAGGTTTAGTTGTTTGACCTTGACCTTGAAGGTCACCTGAAGGTCAAGGTCATATAGAGGTCAAGGTCAAGCATGTGAGTCGTATGGGCTTTGCCCTTCTTGTTATGCCACAAGGTTCATACTTACACCAAATTAATCAGAAAAGATCACAGGTTTCATGAATTCTCGCATAGATCTCAAAATTGAAAAATAAATCAAGTTAAGACTGGTTTGTGATGGAAGGTCATGTGTGCTCATATTTACAGCAAGCATGCACACACAGGCACATAACAATTGAATGCAATAATTAGTATCTTACGTGCATCCTACCTATGTTTTGCCCTTTTCTATGCTTGGAATTCAGATTGCGCAAACCATACTTTCATAGGCATTTAAAACAAGTTTGTTTAGAATCATTGGAGATGAACTTGCTTTGGTGCAGAAAATCAAGTTATCATAATTTGATTTAGAAATTACTTTCAAAGCAACACCGACTCAAAGATGTAAAGTGTGCAGTCGTGCATCTAAGTGTCATACAGTGCTTGCTGATGGTGTACCTTCAGGCGGAGAAAAATAACAGCTCTTACCTGAAGAAAAACAAAACAACAACAAACATTTGAAAGAAAGCTGGAAGGTTTGCACAATGTATATGAAATCACTCAAGTGCATGAAATAGCTGGAGCTGCTCAATGCTCCTCTCATCAGCTTAAACCCCCGACTGCTGGGAACACAGGTGGAACATGGAATAGCCTACCTTTCCCTGTCCGTCACTCTGACTGCTGGGAACATAGGTGGAACATGGAATAGCCTACCTTTCCCTGTCCGTCACTCTGACTGCTGGGAACATAGGTGGAACATGGAATAGCCTACCTTTCCCTGTCCGTCACTCTGACTGCTGGGAACATAGGTGGAACATGGAATAGCCTACCTTTCCCTGTCCGTCACTCTGACTGCTGGGAACATAGGTGGAACATGGAATAGCCTACCTTTCCCTGTCCGTCACTCTGACTGCTGGGAACATAGGTGGAACATGGAATAGCCTACCTTTCCCTGTCCGTCACTCTGATTGCTGGGAACATAGGTGGAACATGGAATAGCCTACCTTTCCCTGTCCGTCACTCTGACTGCTGGGAACATAGGTGGAACATGGAATAGCCTACCTTTCCCTGTCCGTCACTCTGATTGCTGGGAACATAGGTGGAACATGGAATAGCCTACCTTTCCCTGTCCGTCACTCTGACTGCTGGGAACATAGGTGGAACATGGAATAGCCTACCTTTCCCTGTCCGTCACTCTGATTGCTGGGAACATAGGTGGAACATGGAATAGCCTACCTTTCCCTGTCCGTCACTCTGACTGCTGGGAACTGTCGCGATACGACAAG